>PVJO010008636.1:0-73959 GCA_004026905.1 Hystrix cristata | reverse complement strand
GCTGAGACAGGAGACCTGTAAATTCGAGTCCAGCCTGGGCAACTCAGTGACTTATCAAGACCCTGAGTTAAAATAATTTAAGGGGATGGGAGGATTGGGATGTAGCTCAGTGTGAAGGCCCTGGGTTCACAAAAAAGAAGTAAGACTAAAGAGAGGTATCATGAACACAGCATTTTCCATTTTGTCCTACTACTTCTCCAGAGTACTGCTGTTTCAGTACAGAGAGGCTAGTTCAATTAATCTTTGTCTTAGTTACTTTTCTTGTTGCTGAGACAAAATACCCAACACCTAAAATTAAAGGAGGAAAGGTTTATTTTGGCTCACAATTTGTAGAGGTTTCAATCCATAATTGGCTGGGTCCAAGGCAGAGTGGCATCACAGAAGAGAAACAGTACATGGCAGGCAGAAGACAGAAGGCAAAAGGCACCAAGCCACAAGTGACCCTAGCAGCTTCTTTCTGCCCTTCTTATAGTCTATTCAGGCAACGGGGCTTAGGGAGGGTGCCAAACCAATCAGTGTACTAATTTAGTAACCACATGCCCTTTTCACACACTCTAGATTCAGCCAACTCTGAAAAAGCCCCACCTATGATTGCATGAGGCTTTGGGGGGACATCTAGACACAAGCCGTAACAATCTTCCACTGGTTAGGATTGTAATTTCCACCTATACCGAAAACAAAGTTCTGCTGTGATTATTTTGAATACTCAGGATCTTAACACTATCATCTGCACCATCATCAGAAGCAATAAATAATCTGAATATTTTCTATGTGCTAGCTCCTATGCTAAAATACATGTACTGTCTTTTTTTTTTTTTTTTTGGTGCAGGGGATTGAACTCAGGGCCTTGTGCTTGTAAGGCAAGCACTCTACACTGAGCTAAATCCCCAGCCCCCTGTACTATCTTCTTATATCTAGATCACTCTAGATCCTATAAGCGATCATTATTATCTCTACTTATGATGAAATATTAAGGCTCGCAGTGATTAAGTAATGGAGTTAAGATCTGAACCTAGGTCTAATTCTGAAGTCCGTATTTTTTTACTTTTCCACACCAATTCTCATTTTATTAAAAATGGGAAGGGTTCGTTGGGGATTTATCTTAAGTGGTAGAGTGCTTCCCGATCAAGTACAAGGCCCTGAGTTCGATCCCCAGCACTCCCCCCCAAATTTTAAAAAATAAAAATGGGAGAGAAAAATTAAGTATAAAAATGAAAATCTAGTCAAGTTTTACATCAAGTCCACATCCTACATCCAAAGATAACCATTCCTGTAATATCTTCTACTAAATTATAAATGTTTCCATCTGATAAACAAACACTTGTGATACTCCAAGTTTATGATTAACTACTTCACAGTACTATGTTGGCAAATATTTACTGATCATTTACTGTATGCTAGGCATTGTTCTAGTTGCTTGGGGTTGCAGCAACAAACAAGACAGCCCTGATTTTTTTTTTGGTGCTGAGGATTGAACTCGGGACCTTGTGCTTGCTAGGCAAGCGCTCTAACCACTGAGCTAAGTGTCCCCAGCCCCCAGCCCTATGATTTGATGGAAGAAAATAAATACATAAAAAATAAGATAATTTCAGGTACAGAAAACTGAATGACGTGACAGAAACTGAAGGTGAGGGCCTGGGGATTTAGCTCAGTGGTTAGAGTGCTTTCCTCACAAGCACAAGGCCCTGAGTTTGATCCCCAGCACCAAAAAAATAAAGAAAGAAACTGAAGGTGAGTAGGGAAGGTTTCCTGCTGAGATAACAATACCTAAGGTTAGATCTCAATGCTGAGAGGAAAGACAGGATTTGAAGCTGCCTGAGAGGCAAATAAAGCAGAAAGTGTAGGCTCTTGTAAACCACAGTAAAAGAAGTTTAGAACATAATCCTGTTGCATCAGATATCACAAGAGGGTTTTAAAGCCAGGAAGAAGGGCTGGGGTGCAGGCACATGCCTATAATCCCAGCACTCAGGAGGCTGAGGCAGGAGGATCGCCAGGAGTTGGCAGGCAGCCTGGGCTACATACACAGTGAGTTCAAAGTCAGCCTGAACCACGAAGCAAGACTCTGTCTCAGGGAGGAAAAAAAACAAAACAAAACACAGGGAAGTCACATCACATCTGTTTATGCTACATGAAAATCACTTTTAAAAATGGCTGGGCATGGTGGCACACACCCGTAATCCCAGCACACTTGGGAGACAGAGGCAGGAGAATCACTGTGAGTTCGAGGCCAGCCTGGGCTACATAGTGAGAACAAGGCCAGCCTGAACTACATAGGGAGACCACGTCTCAAAAAAAAAAAAAAAAAAAAAAAAAAAAAAAAAAAAAAAAAAAAAAAAAAGAAAAGAAAAAGAAAAAGAAAAAACTGTAGTGCACCTATAATCCCAGTACTCCAGAGGCTGAGGCAGGAGATCACCTTGAATCTGAGGCTAGCCTGAACTACACAGTGAGACCCTATCTCAAAAAACAAAACAAAACAAAACAAAACAAAAACCCCAAATAGATCTAACTATAAAGAACTATAAAATCAAATGAAAATGAGGCTCAATACAAATGCTATTTTCATTCTATCCTTCACCACTCAGCTGAGTATTTCTTCCAAAAGGCTTTATTTACAAAATAGATAATGTGCTAGAGATTTAGCTCAGTGGTTAAGAGTGCCTGACTCTCAAGCACAAAGCCCTGAGTTCAATCCCCAGCACTGAAAACAAAACAAAATAGATAATGTTCATTAAATGTAAACACAAAATGACTACAAATTATTCTTAACCATCTTGGAAAGTTCAATTCCATTTTACTATGGTTGAAAACAATATCAGATTTTAAAAAACCAAAAGCATTTAACTATGTAAACTATATAGAATGTACTTCCAATGAAGTATTGCCCTCCTGGAACAATAACTTTCTCACTTGTCTATCAACCAAGGAAATAAATTCAGGCACTGTTATAGCTGACTAGAAAAAAATATGGTAATTATCATTTATGATCCCACAAGGCAGAAATGAGGAGTAACCTATTCTTTCAAATGATGTAACCAGAGTTAAAGCCCCAGAGCTCAAGCCAAGTGTGGTAGCACACACCTGTAATTGCAGCATTCAGGAGGCTGAGGCAGGAGGACCACGAGTTCGAGGACAGCCAAGGCTACATAGCCAGTTTGAGACAAGCCAGGGTAATTTAACAAGACCTTATCTTTAAATAAAATGAATTTTAAAAGGGATGGGGTAAAATGCAGCTCAGTGGTAGAATGCATGCCTAGCACGTACAAGAACCTGGGTTCAATTCCCCAGTTAGGGTTGGAGGGGGAAGACACCAGAGCCCAAAGGTAGGAAATGTAAACTATTTGCATAATTTAGTAATAATCTTTTAAAATAGGGTGGAGAATATGTTCTCATGCTCTCATTACCACTGCTTGCTACTGGTGGTGTACCAAGTACATTAACCATTATTTTACAAAGTTAATGGTAAAGCCAAATCCTAACTATACCATTTTATTGGTGTAACCTTTAGCAACCTAATATTTCTTTTCTATTTTTTTTTTCTTTCCTTTTGGTGGTACTGGGATTGAACCTGAGGCCTTCACAACTCAACTACATCCCAGCCCTTTTTTTATTTTGATACACAGTCTTAGTCACTACATTGTCCAGGATGGGGTTGAACTTGCAATCCCCTTGCCTCAGCCTCCTAGAATGCTTGGATTACAGGTGTGTGCCCCCAAGCTGGGTTGCAACTTTGGATTTATGAATTTTAGTTTCCTCATTTATAAGCCAATGATTAAAAAAAAAAATCTAGTGAATGATAGTACATTATAAAATATAATGAGATGGGTGAATGGATAGCAGATACTTAATGAGAGTCTTTGATGGTGACTGTTAGAATATTTATATTACAATTTTTAATTTTCCCTTTTGGCAATAAACTTAATTATTTGATCTGCCATTGGTAAACAGACTCCCTAATCTTGTGTTTTCTCCAATAACTTTTTACAATTAGTATTCAAAGAACAACATCTCTTCAACATAAGTTTAAACAAATGGTTGGTGAAGCTTTGGACCTACAATTTTGCAAGCTTTATCCATCAGTTTCCTGAAAGGTAAACACAAATCAAAACACTACAGAGGCAATGGCAGAACTGGACTAAGAATAACTGGATGACCAGTTTCACTGGAGTCATGGTAGAGAGAAGCAAACCAAAATTCAAATACATATACAATATATGGAGTTAGGGTTAACCCCTGTCTACTTCACCAAGAACAACTGTGGAGTGACTTCTCCACATTTCCTCCTGTAAGATTTGAAATCTTAGCCGGGCAGGGTGGTGCACGACTGTAAGCCCAGCCCTGGGGAAGCTGAGGCAGAAGGATTGCCCTGAGGTACAGGCCAGCCTGGACTACACAGCCAGTTCAAGGCCAGCCTGGCCTAGTAACTAGATCCTGTCTCAAAAAACCATAAAAAAAAAAAAAAAAAGAATAAGTAAATAATAAAAAAAATTTCAAATCTTTTGCAACATTCCATGTTTTAGTAGACTTCTATAGTAAAGCAACAAAGAGGGGGCTCACAGGATTAAGACAAAAAAAGCAATAATTGAAGAAAAAGTATTACACAGATTAAAAAGCACATTTCTCATTTTGGTTACCTATGAAACCCCACTTAATTTTGTAAAAATGTACTTCTGTTGATTAAAAAGTAGCCAGATTGGTTTCATGTTGTTAAGGTATTACTGATGGTCACAGTACATCATTTCAGGTATTAATGATGTTTCTGGTCAGAATTAGGAAGTCTGTATTTTATTGCAGCAAACACAGGTAAAGGAAAACTAGTGGGTCGCCTCAAATCTATGTAGTTCTCTTGTTGCTTCTTAACGCTCATCCTGGCAAATCCTTCTTTATAACACATCACAAGCTTTAGGGACCAGACCAGGGTCTCCCGATACTACAATCACAAGTCTCAGGTCAGCGAAAAATACACAAGAGTCCAACCTATTCCAGTGAGGCAAGCGGACTTAGCCTACTGCTTAAACCATAGGTTGTCTACCGTCAGGAAAACCAGAAATCATTAATATCACGTCAAGGCCTATAAGAAATCAACGGACGCGGCAATTTCCCTGAAGGTTCAGTAAAATCAGTAACACACCTCGGAAGGCTCCGAAATGAAGTACAGAAATCTTGATGGACCTACCTGGGCCCAACGGCCCAAGGTCAGACCAAGTCAGTGACTAAAAATCCCAAGAAACGAGCAGTTCGAGACCACCGGGCTGGGAATGGAGTCCGGCTTTGGGAGCCCTTGGGCCCCAGCTTCAAGGGAACCATCCGAGCCGAGAGCTGAGCCCCCCCGCGTGTAGGGGCCGCATTTCCTTCCATGTCCCCAGCCTTCCCTGCCCGGGTCGCCCCAACACTCACATCTCCGCAGCCACTTCATCCAGTGGTAGACGATGGTGCTGTGGTGTTTCTTGTTCTCTATACACCAGGACGACAGGCCTTGAATGGATTCCATCGTGTTGGTTACCGACTGGAACTTTCGATCCAGCGAGGACTCCAGAGCCCCTGCCGAAGAGGCCGACGAGGAGGAGGCCTTACTGCTGCCTCCGCCGCCGCCGGCCGCCATCTTCCCGCTTTGCACAAGCGCTGCTGCTCCTCGGCGGCGGCGGCGGCGGCGGCGGCGGCGCGGGCAAAACAATCCCTGCGAGTGCGGGAGCCGGGCGGGGAGAGCGCGGGGCGGGGGCGCGGCACGCGCTGGGTTCTCCCGAAGGCGCGGGGAGGACCCGCTGCTGGGCGCTGGCGGCTCCTACGCGCTGCGAGGAGGGGCTGTGGGTTTATCAATACTGTTCAGGGGTCGTGTGTAAACCAGTCAGTAATAAGGGTAGAATTACGCGCAAAGTAGGACCTGCAAATGCCTGGCGCCGAAACGAATGGTTTTCTACTCTTCGGCTATCAGCGCTAAAGGCCTTCCTCACCCCTTGTACCCACACTCCTCTAAAACACGGCGGACGTTAATATTTTAAATTTAATACTACCCGACTGCCCCTTCAGTTGCAGAGGTCTTTCTCTGTCCTTTACAGCCTCTAGCACAGAAAAGAACCACCGCTACCTAGTCAGAATTTTTTTTTTTTTGCAACGCAACAGCAGTAAGACGACTGCAACAGCACCGCGCACGCGCCGCTTGGGCCCGCCCCTCCGCTTCCTTCTCAACCTTGAAGCTTCGGGAAGCGTGATGGCGGGGCAATCTGACCAATCAAGAGGTGTCCGAGAAGCGCGCGCAGGAACCTGCAAACCTCGACGTCCAAGGGGGCGCTGCGATTCTTTGTGCGCCTGCGCAGCAGTGTGGGAGTGTAGCGGGCTGGGAGCAAAAACTATAAAAGTGAAGGAGTTGATTGAAGCTAAAGGTCCGAGGGTGGGGCTCCAGCGCTGCTCCGCCTTCTTCTTTGCTTGAGGCGGAGGGACTCTCTCTTAGAGCTGTTTAAACTCACAAAACATGATTCTGGAAATTCTCACCCTTCAAGACTAATGTTTCCGGCGCTTACTGGTAACCCGGGGTACGGACGCACGACAAAATGGCTGACACTTTACAGCGCCACAGAAAGTGCGCATGCGCCAAGTCCAGCGAGCTATTTGCTACGCAAACTCTGCGCTCAAACAGTGCTACGCGCTCATTTTGGCCAGTACTGTTCATAGCTGGGTAGTTGGATTACAGGAGAGGGAAAAAATTGAGACGAAAATTTTTCCTGTAAAATTTTCGAGGCTAGGAAAAAGTAATTTGGCTAAATGTGACTTCACTTTCGCAAGTTATGAGGGAATCTCACAAATGAGGGAATCTCACAAAACTATAATCACACATTATAATTTACGAGCGCCTTAAATATCAGTTACATTGATTAGCACCGCCCCAGAATAGTCATTCCATCATATTTGTCTACATAAATCCTCTGGGCAGATTTGAAAGTTTCTGTCTTCGGCATGAAGACATACATTTTTCTTTTGTGCTGGGGATTGAACTCGGGGCCTTGGGCTTGCTAGGCAAGCACTCTACCACTTGAGCTAAATCTCCAACCCTGACATACAATTTTTTTAAAAAAACTTATTAGTACATATTTGCAGTACATAATGATTACATTCATTGTGGGTGGATGGTACCTGTACATAACACATTTTAATTCCTTTTTCGCCCACACCTCTTCCATCACTGCTCTTTCCATCTCTTGGTTCCCTTCCCATTTGCAGAAGTTCTATCCCCGTTTTTTTCCAATTCTTTTTTTTAATTCCCTTTCCCTCCCCCTCCATCCGCCCTCTTTTTGTTTGTTCGTTTCTTTTTCTTTTCTTTCTTTTTTTTTGGGGGGGGTGCTGGGGATCGAACTCAGAGCCTTGTGCTTCCAAGGCAAGCAAGCACTTTTAAGCACTGAGCTAAATACCCAGACCACTTGTTTGTTGCAGATAAGGTCTCACTATGTAGTCCAGACTAGCCTTGAATTTGGAGCGATCCTCCTGCCTCAGCCTGCCCAGTGCTGGATTACATGGGAGCACCACCACACCCAGCCACCCTCCTGCTATCCTTTGTTTCCCCTCCCTAATTGAAAAAAATCTCCTTACTTCCTATTCTCAATCTTTTATTTTGCTCTTCATATTTTAGGTTTCTCATATAAGAGAAATCATGTGATATTTAAACTTGTATGTTTGATTTACTTAATATTAAGGTGCATCCATTTACCTACCAGGCACTCAAATTTTACCTTTATGGAAGAGCAGTACTCCATTGTATATAAATACATTTTCTTTGTCTATTCGTCTGTTGATGGGCATATAGGCTATTCCAAGATTAGCTATTAATTGTGCTAAACACAATTCATTCGTATAACACAACACATTCATACCTATAAACATGGGTATGAATATATCACTGTAACATGATGTCCTCGGCTGGGCATGGTGGCACATGCCTGTAATCACAGCACTCGGGAGGCTGAGGCAGGAGGATCGCTGCAAGTTCGAGGCCAACTTGGGCTGCATAGTAAGTTGAAGGCCAGCCTGAAGTACATAGGTAGACTCTATCTAAAAACAAAAACAAAAACAAAAAAAAAAAAATCACCAAAAAACAAAAAACATTATCAGCTGGGCAGTGGGGCATACCTGTAACCCCAGCATTCTGGGAAGCTAAAGCAGAATTGAAAAGTTCAAGCCAAGCCTAGGCAATTTAGTGATTTAGTGAGACCCTATCTTGAAATAAAAAATACCAAAAGGACTGGGGATGTAGTTTAGTGCAAAGGCCCTGGGTTCAATTTAATCCCCAGTTAAAAAGAAAAAAAGAAAGTTACTGTCTAACTTGACCATCTCATTTATTTATTTGGTGTTGGGTATTGAACTCAGGGCCTTAGTGCTTGCTCGGCAAGCACTTTAACCGCTTGAGCTAAATCCCCGGTCATCTCCTTTATTCTCCATTAGTAGACTCCAAATTTAGTCTGCTAAATTGCCTCCTCCTTTATATGTATTTATTTAGGTGATGGGGATTGAACCCTCAAGGTCCCAGCTCTACCCTAAGCTACACCACCAAAACCTGTACTTCGTTAGGGCACTTTTAGGGCCACAGCAAAACTGGGAAGCAGAGATTTCCTTCTCCTCCCCACATATGCATAGCCTCCCAATTACCCATATAGGGAAACGTACTGGAGTGGTAAATTTGTTATGATGAAGCTACATTAACCCATCATCACCCAAAGCTTATATTAGGGCTCGCTCTTGAATATTTTGTGACTAGACAAATGTATCATGATGGATATCCACAATTATACAATCAGAGTTTCATTGCCCTAAAAATTCTGTTCTGCCTATTTATCCACTCCTCCAGTTTAGCTCCTGGCAGCCACTAATCTTTTTGCTTGTTTTGTTTTTTTTTTGAAACAGGGTCTCGCTATGTAGTTCAGGCTGCCCTGGAACTCTTTGTGTAGCCCAGGCTGGCTTTGAACTCACAGCTATCCTCTTGTCTCAGTTTTCCAAGTGCTGGGATTACAGGCATGCACTACCGCTCCTGGCTCAACCACTGATCTTTTCTGTTTCTAGTTTTGCCTTTTCTAGATTGTCATTTAAGCACTGAGCTAAATCTCCAGTTCTTTTTTTAAAGCAGGTGAGGAGAAAAGTGGTGTCTCACTAGTTTGCTAAATTGCCTAGGCTGGGCTCAGACTTGTCATCTTCCTGCCTCGGCTTCCCAGAGTGCTCCATCACACCAGACTCCTGGAATGTCTTTTCACAGCTTGTTAGCTCTTTTCCTTTCAGTACTGAACAATACCCCACTGTCCGGCTGTACCATAGTTTATCTATTGACTTTCTGTAGGACATCTTGATTGAATCCACATTTCGGCAATTATGAATAAATCTGCCATAAACATACACGTGCAAAGCCAGGTGAGGCCATATATCTACTCACAAAGCAGGATGATCAGAAAAGAAAAAAACAAAACAAAACAAGAAAGCAGGATGATCACAAGTTGGCGGGCAACCTGGGTAACTTGAGCACCATCATCTTGAAACAACAACACAAAACGCCAGACATGGTGCTGTGTACCTGTAATCCCCTCACTTGGGAGGCTGAGGCAGGATTATCAAGAGTTCAAGGCCAGTCTGAACTACATGGGGAGACCCTGTCTCAAAAAGCAGGGGGTGCGATGGGGGGTATAGCTCAGCACTAGAGCACTCCCCTAGCACCCACAAGAGTCTGGATTCAATCCCTAGAATAACCACCCCACCAAAATCTGTGTGCTTTTTGGATGGACATAAGCTTTAAATACCTTTGGGTAAATACCAAGGAGCACAACTGGACTGTATAGTAAGAGTACACTTAGTTTTGTAATAAATCACCGAACTTTTCCAAAGTGGTGGTATTACTATGTGTTCCCATCAGCAAGGAAGGATTTTCTATTGCTCCACAACTTTGCCAAAATGTGTTTCAGACTTTGGCCATTCTAATAGGTGTGTGGTGGTTATTTCATGGACTCCCAGAGTGCAATTCCTTGATGACAGGTGATGTGGAAGCATCTTTTCGCATGCTTAATTGCCATCTCTGACCCCTCCAAGGTCTTTGGGCCATTTAAAAAAATATTGTGGGCAGATACTGGGGATTTGAACTCAGGGCCTTTGCACTGAGCTAGATCCCAATCCCTTTTAAAATCTGAGACGTCTAAATCACTAAATTGCCCCTTAGGCTGGAGGTTTAGAGCAGTGGTTAGAGTGCCTGCCCAGTAAGCACAAGGTCCTGAGTTTGATCCCCAGCACCAAAAACAAAACAAAAAATAAATAAATTGCCCCTGGCTGGGGTCAAACTTGTGATCCTCCTGTCTTGGCCTCCCAGAGTCCTGGTATCATAGGTGTGTGTCATGATGCCCAGCTTATTTAGTCCTGAGTTTTAAAAGTTCTTTGTATGTTTTGAATTAAATCCTTTACTGGACATCTTCTGTAAATATTTTCTCCCTCTTGGTTGTAGCTTATCTCATTCTCTTCAGTGTCTTTCAATGAGCAGAAGTTTTCAATCTAGCATAACTCACGAATTTTCTTTCATATGCATTTGGTGTTGTATCTAAAGACACTGACAAACTCAAGGTCATCTAGATTTTCTCCCATGTTATTTTCTAGTTTTATTTACTTTACATTTAGGTCTGTGATCTTTTTTTTGGTGCTAGGGATCAACTGTGATCCATTTTGAGTTTTTTTGTGAAGGATGTTAAGACCTGTGTCTATTTTTTTTTTTTCTTTGCTTGTACATGTTATATCCAGCTGTTCAGCAGGTTGGGTTTTTTTTTTTTTTTTTTTTTTTTGAGACAGAGTCTTGCTTTACAGTTCAATCTGGCCTTGAACTCACCATGTAGACTAGGTGATTCTTCTGCCTTAGCCTTCTCAGTGCTGGGACTACAGGTGTGTGCCACCATGACCAGCAGGACATTTTCTTTTGGATATTGGGGATTGAACCCAAGGTCCTGCGCATACCAGGTAAACTGTACCGCTGAGCTGTATCACCCATCTGCTTTTGTTTTGAGGATGGCTTTAAACTTGCAAACTTCTTGCCTCAGCCTCCCTAACAGGAGTGTGCCATCACTCCTAACACTTTTCTTGAAACACGGTCTCACTGGGTAGTCCAGGCTGGCCTCAAACTGACAATCCTGCCTCAGCTTCCGGAGTGCTGAGATTGTAGGTATGCACCACCACACTCAGCAGCATACAGCTTCAGCACCAGTTTTTGAAGATTCTTTCCTTGGTCCTTGGTTAAAGAGCAGCTGACTGCATGTAGCCGAGTTTATCTGTGGGCTCTCTATTCTTGTTATTCTCTCCCATCAATCTGGCTGTTCTTTCACTTTTTTTACTGCAGCTTTTAGAGTAAAACTTTGAGTATTATCAGTCCTCCAACTTTGTTCTTCTTCATATATATATATGTAGATATATAATTTATAATTTTAAGTAATCTTTTTATGGTGCTGGGGATCCAGTAATTTTTATAAATAAATTTATTTTTTGGGTACTGGAGACTGAACCCAAGGCCTCTGCACTGAGCCACATTCCCAGTCTTCTTAAAAATTTTATTAGCCTTTTTTTTTTTTTTTTTTTTGAGAGTGTCTGGCCATGTAGTTCAGGCTGGCCTTGAACTCACAGCAATCATCCTGCCTCATCCTCCTGAGTGCTAGCATTATAGGCATGCACCATCATACCCAGCTTTCCTCTTCAGTATCATGTTTGCTATTTTTTGCTCTTCTTCACCACACTCACTCCCAGTACAGAGGATTGAATACAGGACCTTCACACTGAACTCCACTCCCAGCCCTCTTTTACTCGAAGAGTCTCGTTAAGTTGCTAATTTGCCCAAACTGTGCTCAAATTTGGCAATCCTTCCTGAATCAGCATCCCAGAATGCTAGGATTAAAGGTGTGTGCAACTACACAGGGTTTATTTTGAGCCTTTTGAATCTCCATATAAAATTTAGTATCAGTTTGTCAGTGTCTACAAAGAAAAAAAAAGAATTTTGTTAGTAAGAGACAAAAAGAGCTAAATTCTTGAATGCCATTCTACTTTACAAACTGACCCATAACATCCTCCTTGGCCACTTCCTGTGTTCACTTCAGCCAGAAGGCACATTCCAATATATGCTTCCACCTAATGAATTAATTCCTGAAAAGACCACTTAGCCAAGACCCGAGATGATTTAATTTGTGATTCTTATCTACTGATGGTTAGGGATGAACTTTCCCTTGTTTCCCATCCCTTGACCGCTAACACCTCTTCCTGCTAAATTCTGCTCCAGAAAACTGTATTTGTTACTCTCACTTTAGGATGAAGGTGGACATTTCCATTTATCCATCCATCATCCATTTTTCTACATACATAACTATCAGTGACTATTTTTCCACAGCAATTGCTAGAAGTCTGGGAAAAATGATCACTTGAAGACCCAATCCCCAACGCCTATGAGTGTGTAAAAAGTATCATACCGAGCTTAAAAATAACTCTTTAATCATATGCACATAAGGGGAATAAAGGAAAGCACCAAGCTGACTGGGGACGGGAGCAAGGTATTCTCCGTTTTCCCCAACACCTGCTTGGCACAGGTCTGAGATCACACAGACAAGTCTCAGTGGGTGGTGAAGTAGAATAGGGAGGGGACTGATGAGAAAGGCAAAGGCAAGGGGCAAGGGCTTGCAGTAGTCTCAGTCAGTGGACTCCAACACAGATTCACTCAGTGCAAGGTCCCAGTAGTGTTCGGCCCCATGCTTTTTGAAATGCTCACGAGCCATGTTCTCTGTAGGGCACTGTTTAAACTTCATTTCTCCAAAGCTCCGGTCTTTGGCTGTACCCTAAGAATGAAACAAAAATTTTAATAAAAACAACCGCAATTTCTTTTTTTTTTCCTTTTTATTTGCAGTGTTGGAGACCAAACCCAGGACCTTTCACATGCTATGTAAGTACCACTGAGCTATACTCCCAGCACTGCAGTTTCTTATTAGATATATTTTTTAAAAGACCTAATAATAACTGTATACTGATGTGCCTAGCTGAATGTGATTTTTTTTTTTTTTTTTTTTGAGACAAGGTCTCGTTATATAGCTCAGGCTGCCTTGCACTCACTATGTAGCCCAGCCTTGAACCTGCAATCCTCCTGCCTCAGCCTGCCACATGCTGGGATTACAGGCGTGCACCATGTCTGGCAATGCATGAGTTTTCATAAATTCATAGGCATGAGAGTTCCAGTGTTTTCACTACATGGCAAAGGATGAGGAATTCTGTGCTCTAGTGCCTGATTAGAATAGCAAATCAGGTAGAACCATGTAAGGGGGGATGAGATGAACTTGGTCCCCAGCAGGCCTCAAGGACTAGATTTAGATCTTCAAGGCAAAAGGAGATAGAGTCAGAAGCTGAAATAATTCCTTTTTTGGGGGGAGGTTGCTGGAGATCGAACTCAGGGCCTTGCACTTGTAGGCAAGTACCCTACTACGTGCTAAATCCCCAACCCCATGCAAGAAGAATTCCTTTTACAAAACTCAGTCTAACTTAAGCCAGAGACTGCAGGGCCAAGTGACAAAGGACAGTTCGGGTAAGGAGAGAGTACAGAAGGAAACCTACAGAAAATTGAGAAAAAGATACAGTACAGAATGAAAGAGCCATTCTCACCGAGGTACCTATAGCAAAGGCAGTTATAAAGTGACATCTCAAGAGGCTTTCAGGGAGCAGACTGCCATAGGAGGCTGAACAAAACTTGGCTTGTTTCTAAGCCTGAGAAACAATTCCTGAGAACTCTCAGATAAATGGGAGAGAATGTGGGAAACCTGGAGAGTCTGAGACAGTAAATATGCAAGTGGGGGTTTATGAAACAGGAATAGGTGTGATGGTTAATATTACTTCATTTGTATACATTGAGGAGTCAGGGATAAGACAGAAGACTACATGAAAAAAATGGGTATTTTTGGTGCTGGGGATCAAACTCAGGGCCTTGTGCTTGCTAGGCAAGCGCTCTAGCACTTGAGCTAAATCCCCAACCTGCTACATGAAAAATTCTTAATAGTAAACTTCCCATGAAGAGTGGCCTTAAGGGATCAGAGGTAGGAAGGGACTTATTTTTTGCATGGCACTGAGGATTGAACCCAGGGCCTTCGCACTGAGTATATCCCTAGCCCATAGTTTATTTTTTGAGACAAAATTCTCTTTGAAATCTTTTTCTTAAATGTTTGGCACCAAGTTACTCTACAAATTATTTACTGTTTAGTCTTTCCCATTTCACTGTTCCACTTGGGTAGTATAAAGAGCTGGCTGAAGCTGTACTGCAGTGTTTTACAAAGGATCACCTACCTCCCAGACTAGTACACATTTGTTAGTTTTCTTCACAGCTTCCTCATCAGATTCCTCATCATCTGGAAAAGACAATATAGCTAAATCTTAAAACAAGAGACTACAGATTTAAGTTGTTAACAAAGAGTATTCAAGTCTACCCAAATTCTCATAAATATTATTACCTTTTCCCATGTGTTGGAATATGTTTTTTTTTTTCCTGTTAATCTTTATTTTCCCCATATCAGACTGGAAGCTCCAAATAGGCAGGGACAATAATTCAACAAACATTTACTGAGCACCTACTATGTGTCAGGAGCTATGCCAGATACTGAGAATAAGGAAATAAAAGACAAGCAGTCAATAATAAAAACTTTATCGTAAGCACCTTGGGAGCCAGGCTTCACATGCCAATATGAGTATTTTTAAGAACTTTTTAGCCTAATGGCGGAGGGCAGAGAAACCAAATGAGCAAAAAGTCTTTTTTTTCCCTTTACTATTGTGGATTGAACTCAGGGCCTCGTGCACGCTAGGCAAGCACACTACCACTGAGCTACATGCTTTTTATTTTTTATTTTGAGACAAGGTCTTGCCAAATTGCCCAAGCTGATCTTAACCTTGTAATAGGCCTGTCTGATCCTCCACTTGAACCTCTTGAGTAGCTGGGATTACAGTAGCATGGTAGCACATGCCCCACTGAAAATGTCTTAATACTTGCAAGAGAAAGTGCAGGTTAATTATGGTGCAAAAATGTATATTAAATACCCTGAGGATAAAAAGTATGAAAAGAGGGCCACAGTTAAATTTTACAAAAGTAAGGCTTCCAGGGGTTGGGGGATTTAGCTTAGTGATAGAGCACTAGGCGGCAGTCTCCTGCCTCAGCCTCCTGAGTATTGGGATTATAGGCCTGTACAACTAGGCCTAGCAGCCCCAGCTGTCTGAGGGGTCAGGCAGGGCTACTAGAGCCCAGGAGTTGGAGATCATGTTAGGCAACATACTAAGACCCTATTTCAAAAACCAAGGAAAAAGCAATGCTTTTTGCAGATGTTAAATGTTAATCTAATCTTCAAAGATGGGAATAATGAATATCAACAGAAGTATGATGACCAGAAGACTGTCGAATATATATTTGACAACTCAGGAGGCTGAGGCTGGAAGATATCAAGTTTGAGGTCAGCTTGGACAACTCAGAAATACCTTGTCTCAAAATAAAAAGGGCTAAAAAAAAAAAAAAAAAAAAGAAAGAGCTGAGGATGTAGTTTCTTTTTTGAGGGGGGTGCTGGAGCCCAAACTCAGGGTCTTGTGCTTCCTAGGTAAGTGCTCTACCACTTGAGCTAAATCTTCAAGCCCTAAGGATGTAGTTTCAATGGTAGAGTGCTAACCTAACAAGCATGAAGCTCTGGGTTTGATCTTCAGTAACAAAAAACATAACAAACAAACAAAACAACAAAAAAACCAGAAAAATTGGGCAAAACAACTTTTTTGTTGTGCTAGGGATTGAACCTACAGCCTTTCACATGCTAGGCAGTATTCTACCACAGTCGGAATCTCTATAAAGCCTACAAAGTATGTTTCTCTGTTTTTTTTTTTTCCAAGACAGGGTCTTGCTATGTAGTTCAGGCTGGCCTTGAACTCACTATATTGCCCAGGGTAGCCTCTAACTCACAGTGATCATCCTGCCTCAGCCTCCTGAGTGCTGGGATTACAGGCATGTGTCAACACGCCTGGCTAAAGTAATTTTTTTAAACAAATAATAATATATATCATATAGGCACTGTACATATGAATGCAATGTGTTCAATTTTCAAATTAATATGCTCATGTAACTACTATTCAGATCCAGGACAGACAAGGAAACCAACTGGTAGAAAAATAATTTTAACACTGATCCATATGATCATGTAATACTGCATAAATATCTAGTAGGGTCACAGTCTGAATGGGTCTTCCTAAAGTTCCTAAACACTATCTAGTGTTAGTAGAAGTGTCACAAGAAGAGATAAAATGAATGGACAGATGTACCATCCCCACCTCCCTCAGCTCTCCCACTTGATCCCCTCTAACCCCCATTCACCATCTCCCTTCGTGTTAGATGTCTGTTCGTCCCACTTTATCCGATGCAGCATAAGACGCTTAAATTTCTTCTGGGCCTTGGGGCCTGGAAACAGAGAAGGAGAATTTTGCCAGAGCTGTAGAAGACAATGGGGTAGAACGGACCTTTGAGCTCATCTAATGCTCAGACATTAGTGTGGTAGTTGAAGCAATCCCAGGAACCACATCTGTGGCTTTCTACTCTAACAAACACAGAAACAGAGGCCCAGCACAGTATACCGTATCTAGGTATGGCTCTAAAATACATTTTACTCCCTTCTCCCCACAGTGCAAATCACTAGGCTTAGGGTTGTCTGGGGACAGTCTCCCTCAACATTTTCAGACTCACCCCCTTCCACTACTACCACGTTGACATCCTTGTGGAGTACCACCACCCCTGTCAGGTACAGCTGACCAGCATTGGCCTCAATCTTGAACTTCTTGGCTGGATTGCTCAAATTTCGAACTCTGGAGGAGGGAAAGTTTAGTTATGTCTTCAATTTTAGCATTAGTAGCTGTCTGAAAGGAGTAGCAACTAAACAGATGACTCCAAAATGGTTTTCTCTCTAAAAACAAAGGCCCTCTGGAACAAAGAAGTCTATTTCCAGGCTCTTATACTTCTTCGAAGTGTAGCAGTACACACCTTACGAAAAATAGTAGGTAATCAAAATTTACTCTAAGAACGACAGACAGGTATTTATTATCATATAAAAGTTACTTACAAGCTCATGGTTCCTGACAATGTAAAGACCCACACATTCTCTGCTTTCTCTAGCAGTCTATAATGTCCCCCACTATGTATGCATGAAAATTTTCTAGAGAGATGAAAAACTGTCACTAGGAATTACCTATACAGTGTCCTAAAGATCAGAGAATAGGAAAGGGACCCTTGGCAAGTGCCCTTTTGCATTGTTAGAATTTTTAAATTTTAATAAGTACTTACTACTTTTGTAATTAGGTACTACTTTTATGACAAACAACTAGTTAATAGAAATATGCATTTTAGAAAAGATTATACACATGTATTCAACCTAGAAGACTAAAAATGAAAATATTAAATCAATGCAAAGGTTGAAAAGTGTTTACAGTGTACAAATACATTTTGGAGCGAGAATAAAAGGATTACTGTAATATATCCAGATAAAGGTATGATTAGTGAAGAAAGAAATTTTTAATGCTTTCTGGACAAGTAAGATAAATTTTTATACTTCATAAAGGACAAACAATCCTTAATAACTTGGCCTGAACAAGTATATCCATTTCTTTATTCTGTAGAACAAATATTGCTTAATAAGACTTGAGATGAAGAACCAGTTTACTATAAAAATAACTCTTGGGATTGAGGATTTGACTCAGTGGTAGTGCACTTACCTAGCAAGCACAAGGCCCTAAGTTCAATCCCTAGCACCCTCCAAAAATAAATAAATTTGAAAATAAATAATTTTTTAATTCTCACCATTGTAAAAAACTTATTCGTTCTTGATTCACACTAGGGTTATTAAGCAAGAGTAAGGACTGGTGCTGGGTATAGTTTTAGGCCACAATGATTCTGCTTTAAGCACTTGGAAAGTATTTTACTATTTCTAAGGGGAAGGCTGGCCTAGTATGGACACCTACCTATATACAGATATGTGTACCCCCTGTGAAATGTCTTCTTTAAGCTTTTTAATTTTCTTGACCTTTCTCTGTTCTGCTGTAAGTTTTCGGGCAGCGTTGGCCTCTTCATGCGCTCTGTCGTGACAGGAAGGACATCCACAAGTGAGAAAGGCATTGAAGATCAGAGGCAGGGCTAAGGGAAAGAGAGAGCAACGGAGGACTCTCCCCTCCCTCCAAATATGGATCCCCCAGCAAAGGTTGGAAAAGGCACTTGCCCTGGGTTTCCACCCAATCCCATGGCACTTACTTCTGTCTTTTTGCCATCTGAGCTCTGACATGGGCTTCTACCTTCGTGGGGTCTTGAACAGCTTCTGTTCCTAATACTCGCATCAAATTAGAAATCCTTACTGCAATGGAGAGAATATGGTAATCAGTCTCCGAAGTTACTTCTCTAGCTGGGATAACCTAGTATCTCATCTCTCTCAATTGATACTGCTCAGCATTTCAAATTTCTGCTCAATACTCACTTCTTCCAATGACTTATCTTGAAAATCCTATCCACTAACTCAGTCTTTTTTTTTTGAGACAGTCTTGCTATGTAGCCCAGGCTGGCAGTAAACTCATGGTCATCCTCCTGCCACAGCCTCCAGAGTGCTAGGATTATAGGCCTGAACCACCACACCTGGCTAACTTGGTTTATCTAAAAGTTCACACAACCTGAAAAACTGGTATGCATTTGTGTTATAAAAGACAAGGGACTTAATTTTTTATTTTCCACTCTCTTTTTTTTTTAAAAAAAACATGGTCTATCTGTATGCCCCAGGCAAGCCTTGAATTTGTGATTGTCCTGTCCAGCCTCCTGAGAGGTGGGATCACAGGTGTACACTACTGCACACAGCCCTGTAGTTTCATTTTAAAAATTAAAATAATGGGATTGGGGATTTAGCTCAATGGTAGAGCACCTGCCTAGCAAGCACAAGGTCCTGAGTTTGATACCCAGCACCCTCCCAAATTAAAATATTAAAAATGCAACTACCATCTTCACGAATTTCAAGACTAGTACATTCTTCCAGAAAAATCAGAATCTTATGTAATCAGTAATGCTTAAAAATAAACCTTCTATGACCTATCCGATGAATGTGTTGACCTATCTTTTTTTTTTTTTTTTTTTTTTTTTTTTTTTTTTTTTTTTGTTGACCTATCTTAATAAGGAGCGAGTACAGAATTTAGGGAAAGGAAGTAGGCATGGTGGTACACGCCTGTAATCCCAGCACTTGGGAGGCTGAGGCAGGAAAATCACCTGGCATTCAAGGCCAATCTGAAGAGCAAGACTCTGTCTCAAAAGAAAAGAAAAAAAAAATTTAGGGAAAGAAGAATCCATGAAAAATTCTGACAAACAGAAAATACTTGAAGAGAGATGTTAAGGTTCCTCCAGAATTAAAGAGAGAAAACTGCCACCTTTTTAGTAGCAGGATCAACTAAGACATGTACCCCTGGGCTGGGGATTTAGCTCAGTGGTTAGAGTGCTCACCTTGCAAGCACATGGCCCTGAGTTCGATCCCCAGCACCAAAAAAAACAAAACAAAACAGACAGGTACCTTTGGGTTCTGGAGGAGGCATCAGGCCCAGCCTCACTTTCTCTTGCAGTTCCTTCTGTGCTTCCCTCCGAGTTTGCCTCCGGAGTTTCTTCTGCTCCTTCTTGGTAAGATACACCCCCAGAGTAACTGGTGTGTCGTTGTCAACTGTCATGCAGAGAAATAAGTACACCAAAAGAGTAAGAATATTAGGTCTTAGGTGAGTATCAATCACATTAAAAAGACCTGTAGCTGAAGTGATGTTAGTTATTTTTAATTTGTAATAGGGATCATATGCTTATGTTTTTAAAAAGTATTCATAAGTGGTAGCCTGTGTTGTTTTCCTCAAGGAGTTAAACTCTTTCATCAAATAAAATGTAGCAAATAGAGGAAACAAAATAATTAGACTGGGGCTGGGGATTTAGCTCAGTGATTAGAGTGCTTGCCTTGCAAGCACAAGGGCCTGAGTTCAATCCCCAGCACCAAAAAAAAAAAAAAAAAAAAAAAAAAAAAAAAAAAAAAAAAAAAAAAAAAAAAAAAAAAAAAAAATTAGACCTGTTCTAGTTGCTTTGTGTGAGGATTTGGGGTAGCTGAAAGGGACTGAGGAATCTATTAAGGTCCTACCTTCCATACCTCACTGTTTCTATGGAATACAACTTGAAAATCACTGGCCTAGATAATAACATTTATAATTCTGGAGTCACAGGGAATGGGAAAAAATCCTGTGAATTTGTAGAGGTTTGCAGAGGTTTAATTAATAATTAAAAGCCAAAAATAAAATCTTTATGTTCTTTTTTTGGGGGGGTGGGAAGCTGAGGATCCAACTCAGGGCCTTGTGCTTGCTAGGCAAGCACTCTAACCACTGAGCTAAACCGCCAGCCCCTAAAATATTTACATTCTTAAAATGAATCACAATGATGACAGGTAATATCTGATTAAGTAAAATTCAGTGATCATTACAACTTGTACCACAGGTTGAATGCCCCTCATTTAAAAATCCAAAAGATGCCACAGTCCAAAATCCAAAACTTAGGCCAGGCATGGTGGTACACACTTGTAATCCTAGCACTTGGGAGGCCTAGGCAAGAGGAGTACCCAAAGAGCCTGGGTTACATAGTGAGTTCAAAGCCAGCCTGAATTGTGTAGCGAAACCCTGTCTCAAAACAAAAAACAAAAAACAAAAAAACTTAAGGATTTTTAGCACATTTTGGGGTTTTGGATTAGAAATACTCAACTGGAGGCAGGGGAGTGGTGGCCCACTCCTGTACACTCTGGGAGGCTGAGACAGGAGGACTGCAAGTTAGAGGCCAGCCTGGGCAACTCAGTGACTTAGAGAAACCCTGTCCCAGTACCTCCAGGAAGGTGAGGGAGAGAGTTCCATTACAAAGTCTATGCAAATATTTAAAAATATGAAAAACCAGGAAAGCTGAAGTACTCTGATCTTAGGCATTTCAGGTATGAATGTTTAACTTATATCTGAAGGTCTTTATTTTTCTAAACTTATTAAAGAAAATCTCAAGTGAATTTACCAATTAGGATAGTCTCCCCTTATTCATCCCAAGTCTGGTGAGAGATTAAATCATTCATGATCCACATGACTTTTTTTTTCCCCAGTGGTACTGGGGATCGAACCCAGGCCTTCTGCACTGAGCTGCATCCCCAGCCCTTTTATAATTTTGAGACAGGATCTCACTAAGATGTTGAAGCTGGACTTGAACCTGTGATTCTCTGGCCTCAACCTCCCAGACTGCTGGGATTATAAATGTGCATCACCACACTTGGTTTGATCCACGTAACTCTTGAAGAAAACATATCAGTTAGTGTCTCTACACATGAAGAAACTCTTAGGGTTCTCAATGACTTATCCAAAGCACTCAGCTAGTTAAAACCACAGCCACAACTAAAACCTCTTCTTGACTGAGTCCATAGACTTTTGCAGCAAAATGAATAAGGGAAAAGAAAAGCCAGATATGGTGGCACACACCTGTATTCTCAACATCATCAGAGGCCGAGGCCAAAGAACTACAAATTTGAACTCAGCTTTTTTAACTTAAGAGACCTGGTGCAGCCCCATCTCAAAAGAAAAATGGCTGGGGATGTAGCTCAGTGTGAAAGCCCTGGGTTCGATCCCAGTATAGCAAAAACTAAATTTAAAAAAAAACTGGGGGGAGTTGGGGATTTAGTTCAGTGGTAGAGCACTTGCCTAGCAAGTGCAAGGCCCTGAGTTCGATCCCCAGCAATCCCACCCCAAAACAAAACAAAACAAAAAGAGCTGGGTATATAGCCCAGTGGAAAAGCACCTGCTTGTCATGTGTGAGCCCCTGGTTTCAATCCCCAGTATTACCAAAACAAATAAACAAAGACAAAATTAAAAAAAAAAAAAAAAAAAAGGAAAAGATTAAAGACAAAGATCAAAGATGGGCAGGTGTTCAGTGGTGGGTGTGCGAAATTGCAGCTGTAGCTAAGTTCTACTGGATAATGCTGGTCTAGAGCCTTGAGTAATCTGTACATTACCTGGAGGATTGAGCTGGGCTGGATGTTCAACAAGATTTGTGATTCCAAAATAATCTTCTCTCTTGGGATTTTCCTCTGTACTAAAATTGGAGGAAGGAGAAACAACAGGATATGTGGGTAGAGAGGATGCCAAGAGAGGAGTCTCAGAAACACACACCAAAAAACCATTCTCCATAATGTGTTTTAATGTTTTTAGCACTTACATATTTATAATATGTAATTAGAGTACACTTAATTTTTAGGATGAGAAAACTATTCCACTAAGGCTGGATGCACTCTCTATACCAGCCATTCCCAATTTTTTTTCTATTCTAACACGACTGACAAATGGCATATCCTTTCATTAGTAGAAATAAGACCCAGGGATGGTGGCTGAAAAAGGAAGGGTAAGAGAAAGCTAAGACTGCTGCATGTGGTGGCACATACCAGTAACCCCAAGCCTAGCCTAGGCAACTTAGCAACTTAATGAGACCCTGTCTCAAAATAAAAAATAAGGGCTGGGGATTTAGCACAGTGGTTACAGTGCTTGCTTAGCAAGCACAAGGCCCTGAGTTTGATCCCCAGCACCAAAAAAATAAATAAATAAATAAATAAATAAATAAGTATAAAGGCCCTGGGTTCAATTCCCAGTACTGCAAACATAACCAAACAAATAAAACAAGTATAGCCATATTCAAAGGTATTAGCTAACACACTCACAGGTCAAAGCCATTGGGTATGATGTAAGAATCCCACCACTCAATTTCTGGGATATCTCCTTCCTTTAGCTCTTTCTTAGGAGCAATGAGGGCAAGCCTAGTTGAAGCATGAATCCCTGTTTTTCGAGCTGCCTGTGAAATCTCTGCCTGCAGCTTCTCCAGTTGAGCCTAAAGATAAACAAAGAGAGGAAAATAAATTGGAGATGCTAGTGGTAGAACCCCAAATTTTCTAACACCCATTGAACTTTACATATGAGTTCAACTGCTGGAAGCTCAGGAAAAAAGAGGTACTCTGCTTTATTTTATCCTTTACTTACATACATCTCACCCGTATCCCTTTCTTTTCACCCTCAGTGTCTGCCTATAGCAGACATACAGAAATGAAATTCAATGAAGTCCCACTTTGGAAGAACAAAAAGGAGAAGGCAAAACAAACTGAATATACGGTCAATTCAACTCTCCAGGTATGTAGATTGTCTGCAGTAAATATTAACACCAGGACAGTTTTTCTTAGTCACTCAAAAAGTTTTGAATTGTTTCTTTCCACTGTCAGTTTGGTAAAAAATTTTAAATTCAACTTATTTCCACCTAAGTAGAAATTAGGAGGAGAAATCAGCAAAAATCATCAAGCATTCCAGGAATAAATATAATATTTAACAAATGAAATACCTGCTTTAAATATCCTGTTTATCTAATTCCCCAAAATAGAATTGAATTGACAGTATTGTCAGCTTCCTAATTTCTTCTAAATTCTGTGTTATACTGTAAGCCAGATACCTTTGTCCGTAATCGTTGAGCAATCTTTTCAAATTTGCCCTTGTCATGAAATTTAAAAGTGCGTCTCTGGCGTTGGGAAGGGGCAATCGAGACTCGGGGGTCGAAAAAAGTATTGGACTCCATGTCTTCTGATGGTTTTTCTTTGAGCTGTTGCTTGAACTGTTCCCTCTTGACAGCGCGAATATTGGCCTTCAGTGTAGGCATTCGGTGTGTCAGTTCAATCTCCTTGCCTGTTGCATCTACAGTACGACCTTGCTCATCTAGGATGAGTGGTGTCGGTTTAGTTTGATCTTTTAACTCTACTTTTCTGAAAAATAGACCACAAGAAAGAATTCCTACACAGAACAACAATGCAGTCAAAATAAAAACAAAAACAAAACCAAAAACAAAACGGAAGGGTTTGGGGATTTAGTTCAGTGGTAGAGCAATTGACTAGCAAGTAAAAGGCCCCAAGTTGAATCCCCAGCACCCCCTCCAAAAAAAACCCAAAAAAGACAGGCATGGTGGCACATGCCTGTAATCCTAGCACTCAGGAGGCTGTGGCAGAAGGACTGCCATGAGTTCAAGGCCGGCCTGGGCTACACAGTGAGTTCGGGCCCAGCCTGAACTACAAAGCGAGATCCTGTCTCAAAAATAAATAAATAAAATAAAATAAAATAGATCAAAACCCCCAAAAAGACAACTATGTAAAATAATTCTAAAAATAATAATAATAATTCTAGGGAAGACCACTTAATGAATAATAAAATCTTGATTAAAAACATCAAACTGCATTGAATCTCAGCCTTTTCAGTAAAAATAAGTATAAAAACATCAAATTGGAGCTGGAGATGTAGCTCAGTGGTGGAACAATTGCCTAGCATATGCAAGGCTCTAGATTAATCTCCAGCACTACAAACACACACACTCCACACGGCAAACTGCATATCAGGATATAAAGTATAATCAAATGAAATTAATTTATAAATTATATTGAGGAGATTTTGCAATCCTACCTTTTTTTTTTTTTGGTGCTGGGGACCAAACTCAGAGCTTTGTGTTTTCGAGGCAAACTTTCTAACCAGTAAGCTAAATCCCCAGTCCAATCCTATCATTTTTTACTCCTGGTTTTTTGTTTTTGTTTTTTTTGCAGGGCTGGGAATCTTATCCAGGGGCATGCATGCTGGGCAAGCACTCCACCACTGAGCTACATACCCACCACCTATTCTTAAATTCTTGAGTCAGTCATGTGATGCCCAATCAGAAATGCTAAAGCTAAAGTCTAACATCTGCTCACCTGTGGAGACACCTTAGATACATTCTCAATGTCATTTAATGGGTAAAGCCCTGAATTAAAAACTCAGGGACCTGGTTTTATTGCTAGCTCCAATGTTAAACAAATAATGGTACTGTACATTCTACCAATTAAAAAAATATAAACTCGGGCTGGGGATTTAGCTCAGCGATTAGAATGCTTGCCTTGCAAGCACAAGGCCCTGAGTTCGATCCCTGGCACCACAAAAAAAAAAAAAAAAAGATAAACTCTATAATAAGGAAGCCAAGAAATTCAATCAGTATTTATAGATCATATGGAATATGAAACTCTAAGAGATATTTTAGGTTTTTTTTTTTTTCCTTTTTACTGTGAATTTTAGGTTTTTTGAAAAAAGAGAATCTGTAACATTCAAAGATACTTATTACTTCTCAAGCTTCAAATATGACAAAAGATTCCATGAATCTATACTCACGGGGGAGCAATGCCCATGGCATGGAGATTAGCGAGGCCCACCATATTGGCATTGCCAATGAGGCCGGGCTTCAGCGCCAGCTGGGCCTGGATCCGGGCTTGTAGTTCAGCTGCTTTCCTTGCCTTCTCGATGGCATCATTCATGAAAGTGGCAGCCTGCGAAGGCTGGATAGTGTTGCCTATTGGAAGTCGCTCTGGCTGGGATGAAGAAGGAGTCTTTGGCTGTCAGAGAGAGAAGTCAAAGGGATTGAAACAGGCAGACAGATCTACACACACACACACACACACACACACACACACTCACAGACTATGCTAGATGACTGTGGAGGGGAACCTTTGGAATGCTCACGGATGGCAAGAAATGTGCTAAAGAGCAATATGGCCACAATACCTGAGGTGTTGGGGGGCTAATGAAGCTCAGCTGTTTCTTCCTCTCCTCGATTTGTCGTGTTGCTGCCTCCATCATCTGTTTAATCTGTTTCCCAGGTAGGAAAAATTGAACAAGTGTTAATTCCTCCCTTTTATTTCTCCCATACAGGTTCCTAAACCTAAAATACATTCAGATCTAGAAACCTAAAAATTCCCAAATAACTCCAACATATTCTTCCTGCACACAGACTAGAAAATATAGTGAAGGCAAGGCTACACAACCAAGCACTGGAATTTTTTTCAACCTTCTTCCCGAGGGAGGATTGGCATGTTAGGTAGTAATACAGCCTGGTGATTTAAGACACACACAAACCTGAGTATGATTCTTAACTCTGTCACTTCCTACCTGTGTTGAACAGGTACTTAATCTCTAAGCCTCCCAATATCTAAGAGGAGTGAAAATAATACCTACTTTGAGGGTTATTCTGAACATGTAAATATTGTATGCAAATCTCCCAATAAAACCCACACAAATTATTCCATTTCAAATTTTTCTTTTCTTTTCTGGTGGTACTTGTTATTGAACTCTGAGCCTTTTCAAAATTTATTTTACCTTTATTTTTTGAGATGGGGGTCTCACTAAATTCCTAAATTGACCAGATTGGGTTCAAACTTGCAATCCTACTGCCTCAGCCTCCTAGAGTGCTGAAATTATAGGCATGTACAACCACATCTGGCTCCCCTCCCCTTAATCATGCTACTGGTTCTTAGTTTGGGTAACCACAGACTGACACAAGGATCTGCTCTGTAGTCTCTACAAATATTTAGTCTGTCCTATAGCTCAGAATGGTTTTTTTCTTTTTTTTCTTTCAGAATGTAAAATATTGAAGATATAATCAAATAAGTTCTTGCATTTTCCATAAGAAGACTTGCTCTCAAGGCACTTCAAGATTTTTTATTTTGGGGGCTGGGGATTTAGCTCAAGTGTTAGAGTGCTCGCCTAGCAAGTGCAAAGCCCTGAGTTCGATCCCCAGCACCCAGAAAAAAAAGAAACAAGATTTTTTATTTTTATAGCTGGGTGTGGTGACATACACCTGTAATCCTAGCACTAGGGAGGCTGAGGCAGAAGGGTCACCACGAGTTCAAGGCCATCCTGCACTACAAAGCAAGACTCTGTTTTTTTCATTTTTTTTCAGATGGGGTCTTACTCTGTAGTTCAGGTTGGCTGTGAGCTCGCTATGTAACCCAGGATGGCCTTGAACATATGGCAAACCTGCTTCGGTCTCCCCTTGCTAGGATTACAGGCATGAACCACCACATCCGACTTCAAAATACTTTTTTTAAATTTGCTTTTAACTTTTTTTGAGTCGGTGAAATATTTATATCATTCAAAAGTTTTTAAATTACAAAAGGGTATTGAATTCTTTCATTCCCATTCTCCATTTTAAAAAATCCTTCTTTTTCTTCCAAGAATATATATAAAATTCATCCATCCACATAAAATATTATATATTCTATTCCTTCCCCAAATTTATATAGCTATTTTATTCCTTCCTTCAATCTTCTTTTCCCAGTACTAGAGACTGAACTGAGGATCTTCACAGAGAGCCCCTGCCCCTTTTGTTTCTAATCTTGACTAAACTGCTAAAGTATCCAGGTTGGGCTTGAACTTGTAATCCTCCTGCCTCAGCCTCTATGAGCGCTGGGCTTATTTATAGGTGTGTGGCACTGCACCTGGCCCCAATTTTTTAAAATGTACATGAAATATTTGTTTATATAGTATCAAAATTGTTTGACAGTATTCATCTTAAAAACACTTGTTGGGGTTGGGGATTTAGCACAGTGTAGAGCGCTTGCCAAACAAGCGCAAGGCCCTGAGTTTGACTCCCAGCAAACCCCCCCCGCCCCCAGCCAAATAACTTGTTAAATAAAGTATCAGTCAACTTGAAATTATTTACAAATGGGTTTGGGGTTGGGGATTTAGCTCAAGTGGTAGAGCACTTGCCTAGCAAGTGCAAGGCCCCAAGTTTGATCCCCAGCACCCAAATAAATAAATAAATAAATAAATAAATAAATGGGTTATATCTTCTTTGCATATTCAAAAAATCTTTTCTGTATTCAAAATGAGTTTTTTGTTTTGTTTTGTTTTGTTTTCCACCCTGGGGTTTGAAACCAGAGCCTTCATACTGAGGTACATTCCCACCCTACCCCCCTTTTTATTTTGAGACGGTCTAATTTGCCCAGGTGAAGGTAGAATTTATGATCCTCCTGACTCAGCCTCCTCAGTAGCTGGGACTACATTAAGTCCCCGGCTTATAAACATGCAAGTCTTGAACTTTCACAGATAGGCACAGACCTCCCATTACAAACATTCGTAGATGAGAACAAATTACAGAAGCAGCTGAGGTATCTACCATTTTAAAGTAAGTGTAAAAGTAAAAATAGTTTATTTACAGAATTTTTGAGTGTGTTTGGTTTTCTTATGCTTCACATTGTATATTTCTGTCAAAGGTGTATAAGACTCGTTTTGTTGGACTTATGAATGAATCTAGCTTCCAAATGTCATCTCAGAACAGAACTTCAAGTAAGTCCCATGCCCAGGGACTTACTGTATAGGAATGTGCCACCATGCCCAGCATAAAGCTGAATTCTGATCATTTCATTTAATTTTCCTAGTGACCCATGAGGTAAATATTGGGCAAACAATGTAATACACACTGCATACTTTGTTCGACACACAGTAGGTACTTAGTAAACACAACTTCAGTAATCTTTAACTGGGAATACTCTCGGTTAAATTAAGGAATGCTAAAATGTGAAGCAGGAAATAAAACTTCCCTAAACACTACTATAAATCAAGATCACAGTAAGAATGAGACCATGTTCCTCTCACTTCAACTCATGAATTCACTGTGCTTCCAGTCCCTAGTTACTAACCTGGAGTTTAGTCAGCATGCCAGGGCTCTCTGAAGGAGGCCCAGGGATCACCTCTGGCTCCTCTTCTACCTCCTCAAAACGGGGTATTCGTCGCTTCTTTACTCCTGATGATTCTTTGGAGATTTCAGAGTCATCACCAAACACCTCCTAAAGGAACCCAAGATAAAAAAGAAGTTGTATCCCTCCCCTTGGGAGAAGGGAAGAATTATTCTAGCCCCTACCAGCATTTTGTGGTTCTCCCAGGGGAATATGATGCAACCTTGCAAATAACTACTTGCCAGAAGCACGGTCTTCTAGACTCTCCACCAAGTGGACCATTTCACTCAACTTCATTCTTCTCCTACTCCAGTCAAGCAAACTTTATCCCCATATTCTCATAAATGTTCCCACCTCAAGGTCTTTGCGAATGCTACTGCCCACATTTGTAATGCTTTTCCTCAACTTTTCCACAACCCCTATTCCAAATTCTGTCTAAAACTCACCTCCTCCAGGAAGTTTTCCTCACTATAACCTTAACCACTCAGATCAAACTTTTGTTTCTCATTGTCTTAACACTTAAGAGCTTGGTTCATATTAAACTATATTGTTAATACTGTTTGCCGAGTGTTAGGTCTCTCAGTGGTAGTAGTTTCTCTAACTCTTAGTAGTTTCAACTAAGCTCTTCCAGGACAGTGGCTTTCTCATTCTCAGTATTCCCCAGTAACACTTCATTCTCACCAATGGGAACTCAACTAGACTAACTAATTTGCAAGGTGAATTTCACAGGACCAAGAGTGGCCAACTGGAAGGGACAATGGGAAAAAGCAAATGTACACACCGGTGGTAGGCTTTGGGTGACATCCCCTCTTCACTAGGAGGGCTCGTGTTTTGCAAGGACATATCCTCGGCCAGGGGCGAGCGCTTCCTGGAACTCCTACAGTTCAAGAAAAAGGACTCTCCCATAATATATTGTGTGGAGTGGGGACCTGAATGGACCAAAAATGGGACCCATATCCCATGGCTATCTAGACACCTCCTTCGAGAAACCATTTTTACTAATCCCACCCACTGTAGTCACTTTACTCATAGCATGGTCTCAGCACTCACACAGTGGCATGCCCTATTATAATATGATCTTCATGTACAGATCTGTGTATACTGTGGCTTAATCATTCCCCTGTAAGGAACAAACTTAGTGTAAGTCTGAAATTCTATAATCAACCCTAAAATTTATATAAAACTGCTCCTCAGATTTTATGACTATATTTGTGACTATATTTTATTGTACCCTCCCTCTTTTTAAAATTGCCAATTTTATTTAAATTAAGGAGTATCTTTCATTCCTCTGATCACCCTACAATGTTCTAAAAATAAAAGGCACAAAAATTTATATTTTTATTGGTTACATAGCTTAGCCAGAGAACCAAGCAGACATTGCTTGGCCACTCTTTGTGTCTCTGGAAATCAATTTGGTAGCTAAGGTATCAAAATCACTTTGGAAGGTTTGATGAGAACCACAGAAATTTTTGGTTTTTTTTGTTTTGTTTTTTTTGAGATGAGGTCTGACGCAGTTCAGGCTGGCCTTGAACTCACTATGTAATCCAGGCTGGCCTTGAACTTGCAGCAATCTGCCTGCCTCAGCCTCTGCCTCGCAAGTGCTGGGATTACAGGCATGTTTCTGGCTAAAAATTTTTTTTAAAAAGAGAGATGGAGGGGGCTGGGGATTTAGCTCAGTGGTTAGAGTGCTCGCCTTGCAAGCACAAGGCCCTGAGTTCAAACCCCAGCACCAAAAAAAAAAAAAAAAAAAAAGAGAGATGGAAATGTGATAGAGAGATTGGTTATTTGAATGAAATAAGAGAGAGAGATCAGCTAATCGATACTGCTAATGCTGAAAAAGGCCACAACCAATCAGTAATAACAGAATATGAAGTGTAGTGGGAAAAGGAGTACTGTCAGCTACTTTGTACCCCATGTGGCCAGATGACCTGCAATATGCTATATGGCAAATGGTGAACTCTCAAGAGTACATAATAATTGTTTTTAGGTAGCCTATACAAGTGCAGTGCAGAGAAATCTATCTACAAAGGAGCAACAGTGAGATCTACAATTCAGGTAGCAATGGAGTCACATTCTGAAGCAACTTAGTAAACTTCAAATAAATCAAAAGATACAAAATCTTAGAGCAATCAATTTATATAAAGGGGGGTGGTGAGAGAAACATGAGAACCAAAACTCCTAACTCTATAGGACAAAGCTACCTATTGATTCTTAAAATATTTCAAATGAATTCAGGACATCATCATAAGATGGTGGTAATACAAATTCACCTCCTGTACTTTAGTCTAAGGATTGCTCTTGAATAGTAGGTATTCTAATGGTGGATATAAATGTATAAGCCAGGTAAGTTCAACAACTTTGTTATCCAAACACTCCTGAGGTCATTAGATACTGAACTGGAACCTACCTTTAGCTCTCGTTTTCTGCTCCTATCACTGCTAGACTTGGAATGCCTGGAGCTCCGGCCTTCCTCTACAGCCTCAAACAGTTTATCCACAAATCGGAGTGTAGAATCATCAAGAAAAGGTTTCAGATGGTCTGACAGGAAAAAAGAGGTGGTAGGATTGAAAAGGTTAGAGTACAGAGTCCAGTATTAGGCATATAACATACACTAGCACTAGTTTTATACACAGGAAGGTGGGAAATAGCTTTTTAAAAGTTCTTTGTAGGATTTCTATACATTTTGTTACATTGAATGACCCTGCTGTGCAAAGTAAATATGCAGTTAAAATTTTTTTGGAGAGTGAAGCAGCACAACCAGAGCAACCTGTTTAAACTGAGCACCACAGTTTATTTTTTTGGCACTGGGAATCAAACTCAGGGTCTTGGACTTGCAAGGCAAGCACTCTAATCACTGAGCTAAATCCCCAGCCTGTGCACCAGAGTTTAAAATGAATAACCCATTCAAAATTTTGCCAATAGCAAGTTGTAGACTACTATTAGCAAAATCTACCTCCACAAACTTTTCAAAAGTATTTTATAAAGATTTTCCATTGCTAAGGTGTCAAACTGAATATGAATATGTCTCTCTGACTTTAGCATATTTCCTAAGTAAATATAACATAGGTAACTCAGTATGGTGGTCAAAGACAGTCAGTCTGAGATTTAAAATATGCCACAAGTAATTCAAAAATAAGTGATAAGAGAAATGTTAATTAAACTATTTCCATTATAATGCAAGGGAAATAAAATGTGAGCCTAACCTTTCTTTAGATGCTCCTAAAAGGGAGACTCTGGGAACGTTCAAAGCAGTATTTGTGATCATTCTCTAGGTTAAGTCAAAAGAGCCATACATACCAGCTGCCTTTTTCTTGTCCATGCCCTTCCCCACACAGTTCAGTGCTGCTGTGACCACTGTGGGCTCTGAGAAACCCAATACCCTCTTCACTGTCTTCTCTATCCATGGTTTCAGCTCATCCAGCTCCCTCTTGGACAGTGCCATTTTTCCAGAAAAGGAAAATGACAGTTCAAATGAGACTGAATACTACACCTAAAAAGAAAAGAGGAATGTGTTAAGTTAGAGAAAAGGAAAAAATAAAAAAGATCCAGGACAATGATTAGTATATCAGGAATACCTACCCTTACCCCTGTTCTCAATCCTTATGCAAGTTCTTCTATTTTATTTGAAGGTAAACACTTTCCCTGAGAACTATACTTCAAAGCAAAAGGAAATAGATTCCATTTAATTTTTGTTTTTTGTTTTTGGTGCTGGGGATCGTACTCAGGGCCTTGTGCTTGCAAGGCAAGCACTCTAACCACTGAGCTATATCCCCAGCCTTAATTTTTAACCCTAACTCAGCAAGTATCACTCAATCGATGACATCTGTGGAATAACAATCTCTGAAAATAACCTAGTCTGAAAAATGTGTTCCTGCGTCCTATTTTGATACCGACAAACACTACATTAAAACAAGACTGCGGCTGGGGATTTAGCTCAGTGGTAGAGCACTTGTCTAGCAAGCACAAGGCTCTGAGTTTGATCCCCCAGCACCCAAAAAACAAACACAAGACTAAAGAGACCATCCAAAATGGACGTGGCATGCCTAATTCCAGATACTTGGCAGACTAAGGAAGGAGGATCACAATTTTGAGGCCAGTGCTGTTAAAGTTACCCAGACTCTGTCATAAGACAAAAATGAAATAAAATACTGGAGCTGGAGCTCAATAGTAGGGTACTTGTAAGGCTTTGGGCTCAACACCCAAGACTGAAGAAATTACGAAGTTCATCTAGAGGAAAGCCTTTTATTCTTCCTACTTCCCAACAGGTATTCCCTAACCCAGCCCTGACCTTGGGTTTCTCTTCTTCTAAGGAATATAAATACGGTTTATCCAGGTCAGTCATCAGATATAATATCTCAGAATCCTTAAGAATGTTCTGGGCTGGGGATTTAGCTCAGTGGTTAGAGTGTTTGCCTAGCAAGTGCAAGGCCCTGAGTTCGATCCCCTGCACCAAAAAACAAACAAACAAACAAAGTGCTTGCCTCGTAAGTACAAGGACCCGAGTTCGATCCCCAGCACCAAAAAAAAAAAAAAAAATTCTGTCACATTTCTCAAGTTTTTCATACGTGCTGGTGGGAATTCTACATACAGATTATTCTGTATCATTCCTTAGTCTGTCAGGTGACTTGTAACAGTAATTCCTCAGCTCACAAGAGTACCTTCATTTGGATTCTCTCTTTTTACCTTTCTTCTTATTTTTTAGCTCAGCAGAGAAATAGTATTATAAAGGACTTCCCATGAAAGATCTTTATTATTGAATGCAAGTTGGTATAAAATCTCAGTGTTATACACCTTTACATTTGATGTCCGGGCTGGGGATTTAGCTCAGTGGTTACAGTGCTTGCCTTATAAGCAGAAGGTCCTGAGTTCAATCCCCAGCACCAAAAAAAAAAAAAAAAAAAAAAAGGTACATTTGATGTCCTCCCTAAATCTCAAACAGTCACCCAAACATTGAGAAAATTTTATTTATTGACTATACTGTGCTGCACTGCACTGACCAACCTCTAAACTAACCTCTTAGCACAGTGTGTCAAGATGTTTTAAGACATCTATTCTTCTAAAGGCTACAATCTGATTAACTTCTACATTTCTTTTTTTTTTGAGAAAGGGTCTCTGTAATTTAGGCTGGCCTCGAACTCATTATGATCCTCCTGCTTTAGCCTCCTGAATGTTGGGATTACAAGAGTGCATCACCATGCCCAGTTAACTTCTACATTCTTGACAGGTTTACCTGCTATAAGATCTGCTGTCAAACAGTAGATTTAATATTTACATATAGAAATGTATCTAATAAAGTCATGAAACTAAGAGTGAAAGATTTTGTGCCTATGCAACATGTGAGTAATTCTATGGTGCTTTATTATGCAATCATGAGCTATATACATGCTAAACATGCCTTTTTCAGAAGAAGCATATACTAGCACCACAAAGGATACAGAAGCACATCCAGGCACCTTAGAGTGAAGAAAAGAATTCACGGAACAGCGGGGACACCAAGCCCCACCATTTACAAGCCCTTCGGCAAATTAATTAATTCCTCTGAGCCTCAGTTTACTCATCTTACAAACTGAGGGCACCTGACATATCTAAATAGTAGTTAACTCATTCAATAAATATTAAGTAACTACTAAGTGTCAATCATTGTAGTGAGTGCCGAGGATGCATACAGCAGTGAAAACAGACAAGACTCCTCACCTTAATGGGGGTTACATTCCACTAGAATTGCATCATAGGCCAGAAAGTATAAGGAATTTGAAAGCCGAAGCAATAAATAAAGTACCAATATTATCAGATGGAATGTGCATCCAACCACTATACTAACAAATGCATTCAAGTTCAACTCAACCCCAGCATGAAGATATGAAAACTAAACAGTCAATGGAGAAGTCTCCAAGAGTAACTTGCTTTTCTAGGAATCAAAAGCTCAACAATTACTGTGCAGTGGTAGTAGTCGGGATGTGAGCAGATTAAAGCAGAATCATGTCCTCTGAATGAGCAGGTAGCAGAATCCAATCTTCTGAAGGAATCCCTTACTCTTCTTAGCCAGATCCCCAGGTTCCCCCGGAAACCCCTATTCTACCAGTTTTGCTCTCTCTGCCTTTCCACTCGGCCCCTACCCAACCCTGTTCTACCCAACTCCTCACCTCGGAGCTGGTCTCCCCACCCTGTCCCCTTCCCGCCCCCGCCCTTTTCCTCTCAGCAATTTCATTCCAGCCCCTTCTCCACAGAAGCGGCCACTTCTCTCAGTCGCTTTCCCGCCCAACCCTCCCGTCTGGGTCCCTCCCCGGGCCTCAGCCCTGGTCACCGTCGCTTGGACCGGAGGATATCTTTTCCCGGCCCAGGGACACTACTCACCTCACAAACTTCAGCCCCTGAGACGGAGCCCGAACGTTACACCGGAACCGGAAACCTCCTCACTGCCCTACGGCCTGCCGTCGCTACCGACACCGCCGAGGCCACGCCGCGGTCCTCCGACACGTGACTGGGGAGGGCCGGGCCGGCGACTGCGCAGACTCAGCACTTTCGCCGGCTGTGGCGCGCAGCCGTGGTGGAATCATTAAAGCTTACCGGTACACGTTGCTGGCCTTCGCTTTCCCCAGCTAAATGTAATAGCTAGGTTACTCCACAGTCCTTGTCGCCTAAAGCAGAAATTGGGCTGCCTTGCAGTTTTCCTCCTGTTAAAAACAGGTGTGAGGCCAGGCGTGATGGAGCATGCCTATAATCCCCAGCGCTTGAGATGCTGAGGTGGGAGGATCGACGCAAGTTCGAGGCCGGCCTGGGCTGCATAGTGAGTTCAAGGCCAGTCAGGACTACATAGCGAGACCCTGTCCCAAAAACAAAACAGGGCTTTGGGGGATTTAGCTCAGTGATAGTGCTCTTGCCTAGCAAGTGCAAGGCCCTGAGTTTTATCTCCAGCACCAGCCATCCCAAAAAAGAAAAAAACAAAACAAACAAAAAAAATTGTGGCCGAGGGTTGTGGTAAATGCCTGTGACCCCATTACTCGGCACGCTGAGGCAGGATTTAAAGTTCGAGCCCAGCCTGGGCAATTTATCGATTTAGCGAGACCCTGCCTCCATAAATAAAATAAATACGAGATCTGGGGATGTAGCTCAGTGTGAAGCCCTGAGTTCAAACCCCAGTACAGCGGGGGAATGGGGATGGAGGTGGTAGAGTTACGCTAGAATTGGAAGAGGGAGATCTGCATTCCACCTTCCTGACAATAAACTTCCAAGTTGCGATCGCTAACATAAGCCATTCCTCCTTAACCATAACCATCTAATTTAATAATAGTGCAGGAGAGGACCTAGAAAAAAGATAAGCACAGGAGGACTCCTAGAAAAGGAGGCCGCTGTATGTATTCTGTTCATTCATTCACTCATTCATTCAGGAACAGATATTTATCAACTACCTACTACTCTGTACCAGGCACTCTGAGACTCAGTAATTGCTTAGCTATTAGGTAAAACTTCCAGCTTTAAGGTCGAACTGCCTAGATTTGTATTCCACTTCTCCCAGTTATTAGCTATATGATAGGTAAGTTACCTCAGCCTTCTGTTTTCTGACCTGTAAGATGGGATACATAGAAAAACAAACAAACCCACTCTTGTGGTGGGGCATACCTGTAATCCCAGCCACTCAAGAGGCTGAGGCAGGAGGATGGTAAGTCCCAGGCTGGCCTGGGCAATACAATGAGAGCAAGTCTCAAAATACAAACATAAAAAGGGCTGGGGATGTAGATCAGCACTGCCTGGATTCAGTGTCCAGTATAGTCCCTCCCTCCTCACACACAACCCCACAAACAAAACAAAACAAAACAAAAAAACAACTCCTATGGCTGCTGTGAGGACTACAAGGGGGAATGAAGGGGCTGTGAGCATAGATCAGTGTAGAGCACTTGCCTATCATTCTGAGGCTATGGGTTCAATTTCCTAGCACTGCAAAAAACAAAACAACGAATGAGGATAAAGCACTTAAAATAACATTATTGATAGAATCCAAAACAGTGGCTACAAAATACGACATATATCCAATAGCTTATGTAAGTGTATAATAGACATTTCAAACTTAACACAATGAAAAACCAAGCTCCTAGTTCTAATCACTGCCACCACATCCCATCCCCCCACATTGTCTCTTTGTCTCCTTTCAATTAATGACAACTTCATTTATCCAGTTATTCAGAGCAACGATCTTAGATTCATCCTGGACCCTTTGTTTCTCTCTAATCCATCAACAAGTTTCATTGGCCCTATGTTACAGAGCTTAGCACTCATCTGCCACCTTTGCTACTATCATGGTTTGGATTATTTTAGTAGTCTTGCAACTGTTTTTTCTTGTTTCCATTTTGTCTCCCTTTTGTCTAGTATCAGAGCAGTCACTGATTTTGTTACTATATCAGAAAGGTCATATCCCTCCCCTGCTCAAAACCATATTCCCAGGGACTGGGAATATAGCTCTCTGGTAAAATGTTTGCATTCCCAAGGCCTTCAGGTCCATCCCAACACTGCAAACACACACACACACACACACACACACACACACACACACACACGGAGCTAGCAGGATTTCCATCTGCCAGAGTAAAATGCCCTACAAGATCTACCCTACTCCAGAATTGTGCTTGCAGCCACCAGTGTTGTCTTTAAGGCCAGCACTGTCTCTCGCTTGCAGACCTGCAGACAAAGAAGAAGGGGTTTAGTAAAGAGGTGCCTATATCATGGCACCTACAAAGCAGACTGCAACAAATGAAGCACTCAGGAAACAACTGGCTACAAAAGCCACTTGCAAGAGTTCTCCCTCTACTGGAGGGACGAAGAAACCTCATCGTTACAGGCCTGGAATTGAGGTACTCTATGAAATTGGACATTATCCGAAGTCCAGTAAACCCCTGATTCTCAAATTCTCTTTCCAGCATCTGGTGTGAAAAATTATGCAGGACATTTTGCACTTGCAGGAGGCAAGTGAGGTCTATCCGGTTTGGGCTGGCTGAAGATACCAACTTGTGTGCCACCCATGCCAAACGTGTAACAATGATGCCGAAAGATATCCAGCAAGAACACTGCATATGTGGAAAACCTGCTTAAGAATCCACTATGATGGGAAACATCTCATTCTTAGAAATTTTTCTTCTTTTTTTTTCGTGTCATTGTTAGTTTGGAATGTTAGATATTTTTCCCCCATGGGGTCAAAAGGTACCTAAGTACTACTTGATTGAGAGTTGGAAAATGGGACAGAAATCAGGTATTGGCAGTTTTTCTATTTTCATTTGTGTGTGAATTTTTAATGTTAGTGTGGGGATATGAAGCATTAATAAACCTGTTAAATTTTTTCTGAACAATGAGCGCATTTGTATTTTTTTTTTTCCAGGTACAACAGCAGGTTCTTTTTCCGGTTCCTCGAAGCGCCGCACAGGATGGGAGCTGAGACAGAAGAGAATGTAAACATTGGGTTCCATCCCCTGGAGTTCAAGAGAAGACCCCTTACTCAGAGAGGGGCTTGAAGGTTGGAAGGGAACAAGATGAAAGGTAGGGATCCTGATGAGACAAAGCAGAGGAGGCCTGAGAATACAAAGCAAGATGGATGAGGAAGGAGACCAGGAAGAGGATGGGAGAGGGAAGTGGGGCACATTTCCTATTTCAGTGCATGTCCCCTTAAATAAATTGGAGTGCATTGTATTTTTTTTTAAAGCAAATGTCTTTTTGTGCTGGGGATCAAACTCTTGGCCTTGCACTTGCTAAGCAACTGCTCTACCACTTGAGCTAAATCCCCAACCCCTAGTAAATGTCCTATGATGGAAAACAAAATCTACCTTATTCCTGAACTTCTGTGGATCCGGGTTATTACTCTTCCCTTCATTCATTTGCTCATTGTTTGCTGCTGGCATTGCTCTTAACCCAGCCAACTATCAGGTTTGCACATTCCATCTCTTTCACAGATTTCTTGACCACTCTGTTTAAATCTGGGTCCAACTTGGTACTTTTAAATTTTTATTTTATTTTCTTAGGTGCTGGGGATCAAGCTCAGGGCCTCGCGCTTGCTAGGCAACCATTCTACCACTGAGCTACCACTGAGCTCAGTCCTCAACCCACTCCTTGGTACTTTTGATTCCTCTGTTGTTTTTCTTTTTCTTTTCATATAGTACTTATAGTACTATCTGCCAAATTAGTATTAGGTACTTTACCTACGATGCTTGTTGCTTAATCCTCTGACACCTGCCAGAATTAAATTCCATAAGGACGGGATCTTTCTTCATTGATGTGTCTTTAAATAGCTATAACAGAACCTGGCACAATTAAATCCTTAATAAATACCTGTTGAATTAAACAATGAATCTTAAACAGCAGGGGAAGGGGACCTAGCAGGACTCAGAATCTGCTGAATCTGGCTTTTTGTTTTGGGGGGATTTTTGGGAGGTGCCTTGGATCAAACGCAGGGCCTTTCACTTGCTAGGCAAACTGTCTACCACTGAGCTAAATCCCCAACCCCTAAGTCTGATTTTTGACTAAAGAATGGAAATTACTCTGAGAAAGGAAAGGGGGAATGGAAAGAAGTTAGAAAGCTCAAGGCCTTGAGTTCAATCCCCAGCACCCCTCAAAAAAAGAAGTTAGGTACAGAGCACCAAAATATGGTTAGATAGAATGAATTAATCCTGGTATTCTACAGCCTAGAAGAGTAACTGCAGTCTACAAAAATCTGTATTTTTTTTTCTTTTGAGACAGGGTCTTACTATGTAATTCAGGCTGGCCTTAAACTCACTACATAGCCTAGGCTGACCTTGAATTTGCAGTGATCCTCCTGCTTCACCCTCCTCAGTGCTGGGATTATAGGCATTCACCATCATGCCTGGCGCTACAATCTGTATTTTAATATAACTAGAAAAGTCAGAATGCTCCTAACACATAGAATTGACTAATTTTTGAGGACATGGAAGTGCTCATTACCCCAATTTTATCATTACACATTGAATGCTTATATGAAATTATCATACTGTACCCTATAAATGTGTACAAACATTATGTGTCAGTAACAGGTTTAAAAAAGAAGCTGGGCACGGTGGCACACGCCTGTAATCTCACTACTTGTGCGGCTGAGGCAGGAGGACTGACGCAATTTCAGGGCAGCTGGGCTACACAGTGAGTTCAAGACCAGCCTGAATTACACAGTGAGACCCTGTCTAAAAAAAAAAAGAATGGACATTCATCAGGGTATTTCCATAAGGGCAGACGTTGTCCCTAGGACCTAGGATAGTGCTGGCTATATTAAGGGTTCTCTGTGAATGACAGCTGAATAAGACCTTCCTGTTTTGTTTGCTTCAATTCCCTCTGTAAGTCTGTAACTTTTCTTTTTGTTCAAAATAAGACTCTCATTGGTCCTTTAACCCAATGATTTTAAAAAGCACACATGTGGGCATAGTTGGAAAAAGAATGTCCAATGTTATGACATGATTTCATATATGAGAAATGAAAATATACCGTATTTTCAAATTACAAACTATAAAAACAAATTCTGAAATGTCTTCTTGGTGGCAGACTCATGAGAAAATGTGATTGTTTTTTCAGAAGTTTATTATTAGAATTTCCTAGGGAGTGAGAGATTTTTGTATCCAAATGTTGGTTTTCATTTTATTTAAAAACATTTTTTTGTGGGTGTTGGGGATCAACTCAGGGCTTCGTACTTACTAGGGAAGTGCTCTACTTGTTTGTTTGCTTTAAGAGGTAGAGTCTTGCTGTGGTGCCCAGACTGGCCTTGACTTCTGGGCTCAAGTGATCCTCCAGTCTTAACCCTTCAAGTAGCTGTGACTACAGGTACAGACCACCACACCTGGCTACAGTCTAGTTCGAAAAGTCTAAAAAATACATACTAAGCTGGTTGTGGCAGTGCACACTTGTAATCCCAGCACTCAGGAGGCTGAGGCAGGAGGATTGCTGGGAGTTCAAGGCCAGCCTCAAGTACATAGTGAGACTCTGTCTCAAAATAGCCAAAATAAATAAATAATACATACCAAAATGCACTTTTCCTGATGAGCGGCATAACACAATGTAATAAAGCCTGGCTTTGAGTAACAAGCTGAAGGACCTTGAACACGATGCTCAATTTATTTGTGTCTCGGTTTCCTTATATATACACCTATAGTCCCAGCACTTAGGAGGCTGAGGCAGGAGGATCATGAATTCAAGGCCAGCCTGGGCTACCTAGGGAGATCCTGGAGAAAGAAAGAGAGAGAGAGAGAGAGAGAGAGAGAGAGAGAGAGAGAGACAGAGACAGAGACAGAGACAGAGACAGACAGGCAGGCAGACAAAAACTTAATGAGTTCCAACTTTGTAGGGTTGTAAAATTTTGTTTCAGTCAGTGCTTTTAACAGTCTGGGTTCAATTTCCTGTAAAGAAATGTTTTCCTAGGGACTGATTTTATTTCTAATTTTGGAATTAGATACATTTAGGTCCTTAGTCTCCCAGTTACTAACTGAAATTCCTTCAGATAATTAATTTTTCCAAGATCATTACCTCAATTATAAAATGAGAATAAGGAGTCAAGTGTGATGGTGCATACCTGTAGTCTCAACTACTCAGGAGGCCGAGGCAGGAGGCTCATGAGACAGAAGGAGTGGGGACAGTGGCACACACCTGTAATCCCAGCACTTCTGAGGCTGAGGCAGGAAGATCATGAATTTGAGGCCAACAAGGACTACATAGGAAAAACCTGTCTCAAAATAACAACGACATCAAAGACAGGTTCGGGATTTAGCTCAGTAATAGAGTGGTTGCCTAGCAAGCATGAGGTCATCTGCAAAAAAGAAAACAAAAACCAAACCCCTCCATTTCAAGAGGGTATTGTAGGTTGTGTGGTGCTGTGTTGAGGATTGAACACAATTAATTAAATTTAAGAGCAAAATTTTAAACTCTTAGAAGAAAATGAAGGAAATTTTTCATGGCATTGGATTTGGCAATAATTTCTTGGCCGTAACACCAAAAACATAAGTGATAAACTAATCTTCATCAGTGTTAAGCACGTAATCTGGGGATATGGCTCACTGGTAGAGTGCTTGCCTAGCATGTGCAACATCTTAATTCTCAGCACTGCAAAACAAAATTTTTTAAACATGTGTGCATCAAAGGATAGTATTAATGGTAAAATGGCAACCCAAAGAATGGGAGAAAAATATTTGCAAGTCATATATCAGATAAAAGACTAATATAGAGAGAACATGAAGAATTTCTTCAACTCAACAATGAAAACAGCTGCGTATAGTGGCACATGCCTGTAATCCCAGCACTCAGGAGCCTGAGGCAGGAGGATCACCACCAAGTTTGAGGTCAGTGTGGGCTACATAGTGAGTTCAAAGCCTGCCTGAATTATAGAGCAAGACCTTGTCTCAAAAAAAAAAAAAAAAAAGAAAGAAAGAAATAGAAAAATTCAAGTGTGTAAAGAATTTGAGTCCAAACCCCTTCTAAGAAGAGATGACAAACAAGCTCATGAAAAGATCAGCAGCTTTAGTCATTAGGGAAAGGCAAAGCAAAACCACAAGGAGAGACCACCTCACATCAGTTAGGATGGCTGCAAAAAAACCCTCCAAAGCCAAGCATGGTGGTGCACACTTGTAATCTCAGCACTTGGGAGGCTAAGGCAGGAGGATAGCTGTGAGTTTTAAACCAGGTGGCTACATACTAAATTCAAGGCCAGCCTGAACTGGACAGCGAGACCCTTCTCAAAATAAAACAAAACAAACCTCTAAATATCAAGGAAAATACAGAAACAAAGCAGCAATAACAAGTGTTGAGGACAAGGATGTAGAGCAACTGAAACCCTTGTGTAGTATTGGTAGGAGTATAAAATGGTCCGGCTGCTATGGAAAATACTAAGCAACACATCAAAAAATTAAAATTAGAAATTTCATATGATCCAGCAATTCTCCTCTTGGATGTATACCCAAAAGAATTGAAATCAAAGTCTCAGGAGGTATTTTGCTCATACTCGCATGATTCACATCAGCCAAATGCTAACAGCAACCCAACTGTCCATTGACATGAATGGATAAAATGAGGAACATACATGCAATGCATTATTCATCTATAAAGGAATGAAATACTGATACACACTATAACCTGCAGTAGCCTTGAAATTGTTATGCTTGTGAAACGAAGCAGACAAACAAGGGCAAATATTGTATGATTCTACTTATATGAGATATCTAGAATAGACAAGAGACAGAACGTAGAGGCTAACAGGGGAGTGGGAGCTATTGCTTAATGGTGAGAGTTTCAGTTTCAGATATGAATGCTTTGGAAACAGTAGTGTAACATTATGTAACATTGTATTTGTACATAATGGCACTGAATTGTATACTTCGAATGGTAAAAACCCCGGCTGTGGTGGCCACACCTGTAATCTCAGCACGCGGGAGTCTGAGGCAGGATTGCCATGAGTTCGAGGCCAGCCTGGTACATAGTGAGTTAAAGGCCAACCTGGACTACATATCGAGACCCTGTTTGAAAAAAACTTAAAAAATAAAAAAGATAAACTGCGTTATATCTATTTTACTACAATATAACAAAAACAGTTAAGATATTGCCTAGCATATTAAGATTCAATGTCGTTGTTATTAGCATGTATTCTTTTTTTTTGAGAAAGGGCAGGCCTTGAACTCACTACGTAGCCCAAACTGGCCTTGAACTTGTGGCAAGCCTCCTGCCTCAGCCTCCTGAGTGTGTGCTACCATGCCCAGCTAGCATGTATTCTTTCAAGAGATATTTATTAGACATTTACATGCTGGGCATTATACTAGACATGGGGAATACAGTGGTAAAATGTCAAGACCCAGAGGGACTGGAAGTGAGTATTGCCGGGATGTGGCTGTGGGGTGACGGCATCTGGCTGGGGGATGAGGGTGGCACTATTGAGTTGACTCCCTGGATTCTGAAAAAACTATTACAGTGTCCTGTGATAAAAACCACCAGCTTAGTGCCTGCAGGTCTCCTTACCATCTTATCCAGTATGGAAAGAATCATCGTGATATCACAAACAAATTGGCCACTTGTCCCTTCGGTCCTTGCCAGCAGGTTCCTCAGGCTGAAATCAATCCTATCTCAAGCTGTGACGACAAAAGTTGTATTGAGCAGGATGTGGTCAACCAACCAGGAACCTTGGACAGAAATCTCTGGCCAAGAGCACAAGGCACTGCCCTCCTTGTCATGAAGACTGAGATAAAGATATGTGGGAACAAATTAGCACCTCATTTGTGTGGGGCACAGCCAACATCTGCGGCAACAACCGTCCTACATGCAACATAGTCATGGGACCTAAGAATAAATAACCTGGCTTCAGGCAAGCGAGTTCCCAAGTTTCTACTATATCTGCTGTGGAAAAATAATGGAAATGGACAGTAACTGCATCTCTTTCTCAAATACCAGACTCTTGCTTCTTCCTGCTAACCAACAGTTCTTACTTTTTTTCTCCCTAATTGTCTGTGATTGTCAATTAAAAAAAAAAAAGTCAAAGACCCAATATCCAGATAACTGAAAATGTAATGGAGGAGAAAGACAAATAAGCTATGAAAACCTATTACAGAAATAAATTGTGCTATTATATATGTAAACTTTTAAAGGTAAACTAAAGACACAGAAAAAGAGAAAAGAAAAAAGAAAGGCTGGTAAAGGACTCAGGGAAAGCATGTCAGAAAACATCCCAACTGTGAGGCTTACAGAGGAGTAAAGGAGAAAACAGCGTGTGCCATGATGATAAATGCATTTGAGGGGATCAGGGAGCAAAGAGAAAAGCAGAGCTCAAACATGAAAGGCCTTACATGCTATGCTAAGTGCTCTGAATTTTGTCTTGAACACCACGGAACCAATTGCCAGTTTAAGTGGGCAAGTTAAGAGATCAGAATTAGTTCTTTTTTTATTTGAAAATAAATAATTTATTTGAGACATGGTCTTGCTATGTAATTTAAGCTGGTCTTGAATTCACCACGTACCCCAGGCTGGCCTCCAACTCAGGGCAATCCTTCTGCCTCAGCCTCCTGGGTAGTGCTGGTATTACAGGCACGCACCACCATGCCTGGCAGAATTCCATAACAAAATAATCATAGTGGCCAAGGTGTGAATGGCTTGGAACCAGGCAACACAAAGGCAGTAAATTCATGTTGTAATCTATAAGTTATGATGGTTTCGGGACTACGGTTGTGATACTTGGTCAAATAGACACAGCCAGAGGGATTAAAGGGATGCAGTTCATGGTTGAGTGAGGAAGAATCAATGATCAGATTTCTGCTGGCACAATTGAGAGACTATTATTGTTATTTTGGGGGCATTATTAATCACTAACATTGAGTTCTATATGCCAGACACTAAGTACTTGACACACTAATTTAATCTTCACTATAACTTGCAGATACTATTATCTCATTTTACAAGGGGAACAATGGTTAAATGACCTACCAAAATCATGGCTGAATCCTGATTTTCTCCCCCACGACTAGGGACTGAACCCAGAGCCTTGTTCATGCCACGCAAGAGCTCTACCACTGAGCTAGTTCTCCAATCCTTTTTGTTTTATTTATTTCTTGGTTTTTGGAGACAGGGTCTCGCTGTGTAGTTCAAGCTGGCCTTGAACTCACTATGTAGCCCAGGCTGGCCTCAAACTCACAGCAGTCCTCCTGCCTCAGTCTCCTGAATGCTGGGATCACAGGCATGCACCACCATCCTCAGCCTTTTAATTTTTAAAATTTATTTACTCATTTTTGCAGTAGTGAGGATGGAACCCAGGCCTTCAAGGATGCAAGGCAAGTGCTCTAGGACTGAGCTACTTCCCCTCCTCTTTTGAGACAAGGTCTTGCTCAATTGCCAGGTTGCCCTCAAATTTGTGATCCTCATACCTCAGCCTCCAGAGTAGCTGGAATTACAGGCAGGCACCAGGTTACCTGGTAGAATTCTGATATTTGACCACGTTAAAAAAACATTTCATATGTGAACTGGCACATAGCAGAACCACCAGTATTTTCCTTTCTAGCGCTCTGGGAAGATACTGCCTCGAAATAAAAAATAACGGGGCTAGGGATGTACCTTAGTGCCAAGGTCCTTGTTTCAATCCCTAGTACACATCATCACCAAAAAACAAACAACAAAAAAACCCGAAAGTATCAATGTCTAACTTATGTTAATTTATTAAAATTTGACTCAATCTTCCCAGGGGTTAGGAAGTGTTTGTCTGATTTTTTTTAAACTGGAGAGTGACCCCAGGACCTTTGTACTGGGCTACTTCTCACCTACTTTTCATTTTAAGACAGGGTCTTGCTAAGTCACAGAATTGCCCTGGCTAGACTGAACCTTCAATCTTCCTGCCTCAGCCTCGAGAGTGAATCACCAAGCCCAACTTCTAAGCAATTTCTGTCCAATAATATGCTTTGTTTAACTGGGCCTGATGCAGTTCTGAAAAACAAGAAAGAGTATTTCTAGGATATTTTCTTGCAGGCCTTTTTTGGTTTTTTGTTTCACCACATAGTTTAGGCTGTCACGAACTATGTAGCCCAGGCTAACCTTGAACTCGCAGGATCTTCTTGCCCTAGCCTCTGGAGCGCTGCGATTACAGGCGAGTGCCATCATGCTCCTTTTTTTTTTTTGTCCAGGGATTGAACGCAGGGCCTTACACTTGCTAGGCAACCACTGAGCTAAATCCCCGACCATTTTTTTTTAATGGTACTTGGGAATGAAACCAGGACATTTTTTATTTTGAGGCAGGGTCTTGCTTAGTTGCCTAGGCCAGGCTCAAACTCCTACCTCAGGAGTGTGCCACCACACTTGGCTTAGTCAATGAGTATGGTAACTGAAAAGAATGAAATATATTTAAAAGAACTGAGGCCAGAAATTTGAAGCCACTGTATTATACCACTAGGGGGCAATGTTTGAACATGAGCGAGTGTCAGGCAGCTTGGCAGGGTGCTTGTTTATTTCCTTTTTTAACACCTTGCGGAGATAGCTGCAGTCTGGTTGAGAGGTGGGCTAGCTGCTTCTGCCTCCTCTCCGCTTCTCCTGCAGGGGTTGGCATCAACTCTTCTGAATCCTGGCAGTGTTGCTGTCAGGGGACCAAGAGCAGAGGAAGCAGGCAGCAGGAGAGCAAGCAGAGCAGCTGGTCTTCCCCGTGGTCAGAGTAAATGCCCAGGAGGGCCTGCTGGGGAGCTGTGGTGGGTGTGGGGACCTTGACCCAGAGGCACCAAGGATACACAAGGCACTGGAATCAAGTGGATTGATGGGCTTCAGCCCCAATTTTCAATTCGGAAGACTTAAAGCAGGGTCTCATAGTTTGGATTGCAAACAAATTCTCACGTGATGCTGATGCTGCAGATCTGAGGGGGCTGCAAGAACCACTGCTGTGGGGTATTTCTGGCTCTATGGCCATCTGTTTCTCAGCACACCCCTATTCTGTCTTTCCTACCATTCATCTACTGCTTTATTCTCTACCCACCCTCCCTTAGCCTCCTTTAGGAAAACAGAAGCAAAGACAGAACATAGAGATGAACATGTTCATCAAGTTTGTTTTTGAGACAGGGTCTCTCACTATATCGTCTAGGCTGGCCTTAAACTCTGGATCTTCCTGCCTCAGTCTCCCAAATACCACTAAATTGGTGCCATCACACCTGGCTTATATTTGTCTTAAGGATTCCTGTGGGAAAAAACTCCAGTACTCTAGTCTGGAGGTTAGGTATTTTATTGAGACAGGGTCTCACTATGTAGTTCAGGCTGGCCTTGAACTCATGGCAATTTTCCTGCCTCGACTTCCCAGTGCTGGGATTACAAGCATGAGCAACCATGCCCAGCAGGGTTAGGTACTTTAGAAGCAAAATTTATTCCAAATACACATATACTTTCTTCCCTCTTTATGGACACACTGGGAGAAGGGTAGTTCAATAAGGAGTAACATGCTTAGCAGGGCATGGTGAGGCACACCTATAATCCTAGTACTCTGGGAGACCAAAGCAGTAGGATCACAAGTTTGAGCCCAGCCTGCGCAATTTATCAACTTACGGAGATTCTGTCTCAAAATAAAAAAATAAAAAGAGCCTTTGCATGAAGCTCAGTGCAAAGGCTCTTGGTTCAATTCCCAATACCCTCCACCAAAAAGAGTAACATTATTTTCCAATAAGATTTTGCTTTGAAGCCAGCCGTGGTGGCACATGCCTAAAATCCCAGCACTTGAGAGGCGGAGGCAGGAGGATCACCATGCATTTGGGGCCAGTTTGGGCTAAATAGTGAATTCAAGATCAGCTTGAACTACATAGTGAGACCCTATCTCAAAAAAGAAAGAAAAAAAGATTTTTTTTTTCTACAAAGTAGATTTTGTTTTGAGGTTCATAAAAGTTGGGTAGGAAATGGTAAATATACTCTACTACTGCATTTTGGATATTTTCCTCACCTTTCTTATGTTTCAAAAACATTTTCATTACACTCTTAAACCAGTAGTGGTGAACCTATAGCATGTGTGCTGCAGCAGCCGTTTGTATCATTGAAACCTCTAAACAGCTTGCATCACTGCTCTGAACTTACCACTCTATTTAAGTGTACAGTTTAGCAGCATTAAGTATATTCACTTTCTTTGTGCAACCATCACTACCATTCATCTTCAGAACTTTTTCATCTCAGCAAACTAAGACTCTAACCCATTATTCTAACTCCAGACTGCCCCTTCCCCTAGGGCCTGGCAATCACCATTTTACTCCTTACTGCTTTTGGATTCAGTTTCTCTCCTGCTCAATAAAAGGGAGGATTTGCTGTTCACTAGTGGGATGGCTCTATATACGTAGGCCTTCTTGCATATACGTGATTGAGTTTATTACAGAGAAAGGTAACAAAATAGGTTTCAAGAAAGAAGAGGTGGAGACACAAACTGGATGTAGGCCTCCAGTCCACAGGCCTCAGCAGCCCTGCCATGGATCTGCCCGATTTTTTCGCATCAAGAAGTTGATCTTTCGAGCCATTTCCATGTTGTAGATCCGCCGGCAGGTTTCATAGCTTTCCCGCTGTCGGCGGCGGCAAGGCTTCTCATAGTATCTTCGTCGTTTAACGTCCTCAATGAGCCCATCCACGGTGAGGATTCTGTATAAACACAGGCAATGAAGTTAGAAGCGTGGGATCCTTACTATTCTTTCCAGTCTCACAGATGGTTAGAAATCAACTGACCAAAACACTTGGTGTTTGTAAACATTACAGTGGGAAATGATGACAATATAAACTGCCCATAGAGGCCCAAATAAGAATTTGCAGGGAAATTAAAAAGAAATTACAAGGTTCTTGCTCTTGGAGAATTTGTAGTTAGGGTTATGTTCTTAAATTTGTTTCTGTCACAGCTTACTTGAGGACTGCTGATGCATCCCATCTGAACACTAGCCCCCTATGGCAGTGATTTCCAGTCGGGAGGCACCTCAGAAACTCCAAATGAGGTGAGCTGTTTGTAGGTTCTCTCTTTTTTTTTTTGGTGCTGGGGATTGAACTCAGGGTCTTGTGCTTGCTAGGCAAGTGCTGTACTATTTGAGATAAATCCCTAAGCCTTTATTTATTTATTTATTTATTTATTTATTTATTTTAAACCAAGAGCATGTATTGGTACATTCTACATACATTGATCACATTCATTACATTTATTCTGTACCTATACATGGTTTTTTTTGTTTTTTTGAGACAGGGTCTTACTATGTAGTTCAGCCTGGCCTTGAACTCACTGTGTAGCCTAGGCTGGCCTTGAAATCGCAGCAACCCTCCTGCCTCAGCCTCCCAAATGCTGGGATTACAGGTGTGCACCACCACACCTGGCCCCTTTGTAATTTAAAAAAAATCATTAAGGGTGATTCTGACTTGGTCATTAGTGGAAAATGCAGTTACATGCTTATTACATTTAAGAATTGATACTTGAAGTCCCTGAGAAAGATCAGGGACAGAGGTGGCCCTTACCACACCAGTGAAACAAACAGAAGCATGACAAAGTAACAGCCTCATCCATCATCTCTAACATACCAGATGCTCCAATCATATGGATTTGCTCACTACTCCCTGGAACACACATCAGGCCTCAGGCTGTCTCCTCAGCCACAGCTGCCAACATTCTGATAGCAGTTTTTTCAATTTTGATGCCAAGCCTAGATGCCACCTCTCCACAAAGTTTTCTCTTCTTCTTCCCTTTTCTCTGTGTGTATGTGGATATTGAACCAAGGTCCTCCTACCTGCCTTTCATCTTCGAAAATATTTTATTGTATATTTATGTGACAATTATTTCATTCTGCCATTCGGTAAGTCATTATACAGATGTCTCCTTGAAGGCAGAAAGCATGTTTTATTCATATCAATCTTTATACGTACCCATTAAATTGAGCTCAATCTCTATTTCTTTCCTGCTCACCCAATTCCTTGCAACAGCTATTTATATTCAATTAATAATTCCTCTAACTCAAATTTATCTCTTTGTTCACACTGAGCCAAGAAGACATTGGAACCACTTAACTCTTAGGCTCCTGAGAGTTCTGGCTCCATGTGCAATTTGTCTTCCCCTCTTAATACCTCATGGATTGATGCTAAGGACTGGTGGCAACTTCTACTGCTGCCCTCCATTCCTGGGTCTGTTTACGTGGTCCCATTCCTGCCTACCCTGTCCTGTTATTACACGCAGAAAGTAAGCCACAAACACAACTGGAGACAAGAGGATTGAGACATGGCTATTGTAACTGCTTGTAGGGAAGAAAGAAAACAAAAATAAGAAAAAGTACCACCTTCTTTTGCCCAGTGGGAAAGCCCACTTATTGCTGCTGTGCTACACTGCAAAGTCCAAGATGACAATAGAATATGAACTTGAAAAGAACTTGGCTTTAGGTAAATTACAAACATGAACAGACATTGGAACTGCTGTCCTATTGGGGCCTGCTGTTTAATATCGGGAATGGGGGCCAGAGTACAGTGGCACACACTTGTAATCCCAGCTACTCAGGAGGCTGACTAGGGCAGGAGGATCACAAGTTGGAGGAGTAGAAGCGGAGGAGGAGAAAGGAGAGGGGGAGAGAAGGAGGGGGGAGGAGGAGGAAAAGAAGAAAAAAAAGAAGAAAAAGATTTGTAGGCTACTAGTGTCACTGTTGTATGAATCAGTTTGTTGAGGTCTTCGTGGCCAGGAGATGAGAGACAAGAGAACTGCTGCAAACTCTCAAAAAAAAAGAAGCAGTACACATGAATGACATGGTGGTTATGAAGGTTTCCTAAACGATAAATTATCATTCAGAACAGTATAAGCAAGCTAGTGATTCCCAGATTTGTCTGCATATCAGAATTACCTGGAGATCTCTGAAACTTTCAAATTCTAGGCCATGCCCTAGACCGATTAAGCCACAAGGCACAAAGGGTAGGGAAGGAAACATGGACAAGCCAGGAGTGGTGGCACAGGCCTGTAATCCCAGCACTTGGGAGGCTGTGGCAGGAGGACTGCCATGAGTTCGAGGTCAGTCTGGACTACATGGTGAGTTCAAGGCCAGCCTGAACTACACAGCAAGACCCGGTCTCAAAAAACCAAAAAAAGAGAGGCATGAACAGAATTGTTTTTATGTTTCTCAGTTGATTCTAATGTGCAGACAAATTTGGGAACCACTAGTCTAAGCTCAAGTAACTCGTCCTATAAAGCCTTTGCTCTAGTTACACCAAAGTGTGTGCAGTTCTTTATGCATTCTACTAGTTAGGTTTTTTTTGTTGTTGTTCATGATGCTCCCTTTACTTGGAATATCATTCCTTTTTCTGCATAATAAAATCCTATTTGTTCCTCAAAGATCCAAATCAACTGTTACGTCTGTAAACTGGTCTAAGTGAATCAATACTCTTTTTTCTCTGCCCAAAGCACAGTGACTCTCAAATTGTAGCATGCAGAAGTCACCTAGAAAGCTTGTTAAGACTGCCATGCCACCTCCAGTTTGTCAATCTGTAGGGCTCAAGGATTTGCTTTTCTTTTTTCTTTTGGTGTTTGGGATTGAACCCAGAGCCTCAATCATACACCACCACTGAGCTATACCCCCCGTGTATTTATATCAAGTTTCTAGGTGATGTTGCTGCTGATGGTCCAGGACGAATCAATGCCTCAGCACACTGTTCATGCCTCTTAAAAGATCAGGTACTGGGACTGCAGATTTAGCTCAGCAGTTAGAGTGTTTGCCTTGCAAGCATAAAACCCTGAGTTCTATCCCCAGCACACATACACACACACACACACACACACACACACACACACACACACACGATCAGGTACTGAGCAGACAATATTATATGTAACCAAATTTTAAAAATTCCCCTACTGGTTGTGCTTTCTAAGGTTTGAGATCAATTCTTTATTCATTTTTGCATAAATAATGCTTGGCAAAAAGCAAATTATCAGTGTATGTAAAAAATATGAACCATTTAGATGATAGACAAATGTCCACTAGACAAAGGATTAAGTAACCTTACATTATAGAGTTCTTGGGGACATTAGTTCAGAAAGCTTCAATATTACCTTTACTAAAATAGCACATTAGAGTTTAGATAACACTTTTATACCCACGATTCTAATTACAATGTTAAGAAATTGATTAGGTCTTGTCATCTTTTTACAGATTAAGAAAACTGAAAGAGAAGCTGACTTGCGCATGATCACAAATGTAACTAAAAGCAGAATTCTGGTCTTGTCTTTTGTTTTTTTGGAGACAGAGTCTCCCCATGTACCCTCAAACTTGCAGTGATCCTCCTGCGTCAGTCTCCTGAGAGCTGGGGAGAATTCTGGTCTTCAGTACAGTGCTCTGCAATAATATGGTTTCTCAAACAGAAGCTACCAAATTTCAGAAGAGAAGTCACTGCAGCATTCTAAGGGCAAAGGAGACAATGAGAAAGAGCTATGAGATCCCTCAATTAGAAAGAGGAAACAGACACCAAGAAGGCATGGCACACTGACAGAAAGGAATGGTTGAAACATTTAAGTATTTTTTTTTTTTTTTTTTTTGTGGTACCGGGGATCAAACTCAGGCCCTTGTGCTTGCAAGGCAAGCACTCTAATCACTGAGCTAAATCCCCAGCCCAACATTTAAGTATTTATTTCTGCCCAAACCTATTCACCACCGCTTAATGAAGGCCATTTTTGGACTATAGACTAGTAGTATATTGGAGAAAGGACAGGAAAAAACGTATCTAAAAGAAAAAGCCAAGATTGGATATACAATGTAAAAAGGACAAGGAGATTGGATTTAAGAGATTAAAAAAAGGACAGAGAGCCTAGAAACAATATCACCTAGGGAGACTATTGTAACGATAAGGACAGTTTAAAAGTAGGATGAAAGGAAACTAACAGAGAAGAGAATTCTGACATATACTTGGGTATCCTATTAGAGTTTCAAAAAAGGTTCTGAATTTTTTTTCTTTTTTTTTTTTTGAGACAGAGTCTTGCTACGTAGCCCAGGCTACGTAGTTTGAGGCCATCTTCCTGCCTCAGCCTCCTGAGCCCTCTAGTGTTCTCAAAAAGGGTTTTGAAACAGAGATAGTCATCTTACCAAGTAAATGCTTATGTTGTGAAATAAAAAGGCATAAATAAATAGATGAATGAATAAATAAACAAATAAATGAATGAGTAAATGGGTGGAGGTAGGGAGAAGATGGAGGGAGATGAAAAAAGATGGGGTTGGAAAATACTGCTCCCTGGATGGTTCTAGTTACCTTCAAAACACAGGCCAAATAAATGGCACATCAGCGTTTAGATAGCACTTTCCAAGATGGCAAATTCCAAAATGCCAGGTGAGGATTCTCTCCCTTATCCTGTACCTTCTAGTCATCGTATAAAGCAAATAGATTAACTTCAAATGCTCCAGAGTCCCTAGAGGCATATATTCAACTTCACCCCTAATAGATAAGGATGCAGAAAGAGATTTGTAGAATTTAAGAAGTACATAAGATGGTATTACTAACAATGCTTCTGCTCCCAAAGGTAGTTCAAGGACTAGTAGACCAAGGGCTTTAGTGTAAACAGATCAGCCTGGAGTTCTGGTGCCTGGCAACCTAACATGAAGGAGAAACCAGCTGCCAGTTTTAGTGAAATTCAACTGATTATGTAAAAGGAGCTGAGCTGCCTGGAGGGAGGAGATGGGGGTGGCAGCTCACATGTTAGTAGCCAGTCAGGGTGAACGTGTATGCAGAAGGACTCGATGGGCCCAGAAGCTGGCCCACCAGGAGTAAAAGGGGTCAACCGGGCATGCTTCCAGCTGTTTGCCTTTCCTTGTTTGGGGGACAGCCAATCACACAGGGCTTCCTGGCAACCCCTACTCTCCATCTCCTCATCCTAGGGTGCCAACAAGGGCCCCCGGTTATATAACAGGCATTTTGTGGCAGCCTCACCGGGCAGACACACGGGCTGTTTCCTTCGTAAGACGTCCTCTGTGCTCCAAACATGGTAAAGCTTTAACCACCTCCCTCTCCTCTCATTTGCTCTCTTACCTACTGTAATTACAGCAGAGAACAAGCAACTTATTTTTAAACTACCAACTACCAGAAAGCTGAGAGAAGTTAAGGAGAAGCCTGGGATTTGAGAGATACACAGAAAAGGTAGCCAGAGAGGGGACATTAGAGAAAAACAGGGAACATACATCAGTCAGAAAATACTATACTTAGTAGGCAGGAAGACAAAAGACGATGACTTTCCAGAATTGGCCCACTCACACACTCTCATGTGCAAGCTTTTTTTTTTTTTTTTTTTTTTTTTGTGGTATTGGGGCCTTACACATGCCAGGCAAGTGCTCTATCACTGAGCCACACATCCAACCCTTATGTGCAAAGCTTAAAAGTCCTTGCCTGGAAAATTACTTTTATGTATGTATGTATGTATGTATGTATGTATGTATGTATTTATTTGGTTTTTGAGACAGGGTCTCACTACATAGTTCAGGCTAGACTTGAACTCTTCATGATCTCCCTGTCTCAGCCTCCAGAGTGCTGGGATTACAAATGTCTGCCACCACACCTGACTAGAAAATTATTCTAAGAGCAAAATTTTTGTTCACTTTTTTCTCCTAAGGCTAAAATACAATTTATGGGACACATATCTAACACTCCAAGATAAAAAAGGAATAGAAATGCAGTTTTTTCTTTCTTTTCTTCATGTTTTTAAATTCTAGAAATGCAGCTTTCTAAAGAGTGACTCTAAACTGACAAAGTGTACTTCAGCTGGGCATGGTGGCACACGCCTGTATTCCCAGCACGCAGAAGGCTGAGGTGGGACTGCAATGAGTCTAAAGCCAACCTAGGTTAAATAGGGAGCCCCTGACTCAAAAAAAAAAAAAAAAGTCTTTTTCCCAAAGATTACAGAAATCATTACCAAAATATTTTCCCCAAGTGAGCCCTTGCCAACCAGTATACTTCTTGCTCTGGTTTTCTAGACAATCCTGACCTCAAAATTCATAAGGAAGGCTAAGAAAGATTAAACTTCAGTTCTGAGTTTCTTGGCCTGAATTTCTTCATTTACTCTTTTAAACATTCATCTTCTATTTGACCGTTCATGCTGGCCTTGGCCTCATTACATATCCCAAGCTGGTCTCGAGCTTGCGGCAACCCTCCTGTATCAGCCTCCCAAGTTCTGGGATTCAGGCATGTGCCAGCATGCCTGGCAATTTTTTCTTTTTTATGGTGCTGAGGATGGGATTCAGGGCCTTTTCTTTGAGGGTTTTTTTTTGAGACAGGGTCTCTCACTATGTAGTTCAGGCTGGCCTTGAACTCATGGCAATTCTCCTGCCTCAGCCTCCCGAGTGCTCGGATTACAGGTGTGTGCCACCACGCCCAGTTTGGTATTTAGGGCCTTGCACATGCTAGGCAAGCACTCTACTACTGAGCTACATCCCAAACCCTTGAGTGCCAATATTTCTTTCTCCAGTACTGGGGATTGAACCCAGGACTTTGCACAGAGGTACGTTCTAGCTTTTTAAAAAAAATTTATATTACGAGACAGGGTCTCACTTAAATTATTAACTTGCCCAGGCTAGGCTTGAACTTGCATTCATTCTGCCTTAAGTCTCCCAAGCTGCTGGGATTACAGGTAGACACCCTAACACCCAGCTTGCAGCACCAACTTTAGCTGGAATGAGTGTGGGGGTTTGGTCTTCGACAGATGAAATGGCAAGGAATACAAAGTTCATCTAAAATTTTAATTTCAGTAAAAGAGAGAGCCAAGTATGACGGTGCATGTCAGTAACCTCAGTATTCAGGAGGCGAAGGCAAGAGTACCACAAGTTCAAGGCCAGCCTGGGCTACACAGCCAGTGCAAGGTTAGCCTGGACTACATAGTAGGACTTGGTCTCTAAATAAATAAATAAATAAATAAGTAAGTAAGTAAGTAAGTAAGTAAAAGAATTTTAAACAGATTTGAAAATCAATTTCTCAGAATGGTACAAAGCCAGGCAGCAGAAGGTATTGAAATGTACCTCTCTTTTCTGCCATTTATTTTACTTCTCCCTCACTTACCACCCACTTGTACTAGCATCAAGAAGGGTGTTTGGTAAGATGCAAAAAAAAAAACAAGAAAAGCAAAAACCTACTATTGAGTAAAAATAAAAAATATTGCCAAGTAAGGATTTTGGAACAGGTAGGTACATAGAGATATAGTTCTACAATAATAACAATCCCAGACAAAGGTTCTGTTAAAAATTTTTCGAAGTGGAATTGGGAAAACATTCCATGTATGCAATACTATGTACAGAGGGAATAAATGTTATTATTTTAAAATGAGGTTATTGGGAGGCTGAGGCAGAAGGATCGCTGTGAGTTCAAGGCTAGCCCGGGCTACATAGTAAGTTCAAGGACAGCCTGAACTACATGGCGAGACTATTACAGTCTATAAGAAAATATATTCCAATACCAATAAGAAACTGATCTTCATGTCAAAATAAAGTTTAATAATTATTTTCTTATTTTTTTCATCTCTGGGCAGTCTGATAGGCAAGGAAATTAGAAGAAAAAAATAGTTAAAGTAAACTTTCAATTTCTCAAAATAAATAAACAACTCACCCATAAAGTAAAGTCAAAAGAGTAAAAACTTCATTAAGGTGAGTTTCAAATTGGGATAACAGCTAATACATACTATACATCAAGCACAGCTCTAAGCTTTACATGTATCAACTAACAACCCTTTGAGGTAAGTACTATTAATAAGCTCCATATTATGTATGAGTAAACTGAGGCAGAGAGACATTAAGTAACTTGCCAGACATTATGACACTAGTAAGTATCAGAGCTGGGATCTCAAACAGTCTGCACTCTTAACCATTAAGTTATGCTATCTCATTCATGTGAAGGAACTATTTTCAGGCTGTGGCTTAGTCAAAAGTATTAAAGCTACAGCTATTTTCATTTTATTTTTTCAAAAACAAAAAAAGGTGGGGCCTGAGAGTGTAGCTCAATGCTCCTTGGGCTCAATCCATAGTATAGGCAAACAAACAAGAAAAGAAAAGAAAAGAAAAGAAAAGAAAAATGCTCCTTGGGCTCAATCCATAGTATAGGCAAACAAACAAGAAAAGAAAAGAAAAGAAAAGAAAAGAAAAAAGAAAAAGAAAGTAAGGTCCAGGGGTTTAGGATTTAGCTCAAGTGGTAGAGCACTTGCCTAGCAAGTGCGAGACCCTGAGTTCCATCCCCAACACCCCTGCCAAAAAAAGAAAGAAAGTTCCATAATAATACTGCACCACAAATTGTTTTTTGGTTCTTTGTCAAAGTTGCTAGTTGTTTAAGAACAAAATTCTTGCTTTTGTATTGTCTCTGCTTCAGAAATAGGAGAGGCAAGAGGAGTCAAACCTGAGCTTTTGGGAAATCTGTTTTACCATCAAGTAACTGCTGCCTTTTGACATCCCTCAACAATAATAATGTATCAGGCTGGAGTATAGCTCAGTGGCAGAGCCTGCCTAGCATATGTAAGGCCTGGGTTCTACCCCCAGTAACACACGCACACGCACACACACACACACACACACACACACACAGCCACAAATAACAAAAACATTTATCAACCAACCACTCTGACCCATCTAAATTCACCAAAATAAAGCATACAGAAAAAGACTTATGGGGAGAGATCAGAAAAAAAAGCATGATATGTGAGACATTCCTTTGCATAGTTTATTTTCACTAGCTAATTCACTATAGAATCTATATGTCACTTGCATAGACATTACTTTTGTGCTTCTAATATAGGTGCAGAGAAAGGTCATCAGACACCTCATCCCTCATAGACATGTCACCAGCTGGTCTTAAATAACAGAATTGGGAATGAGCAGTGATAGAAAAAAAATGATGAGCAGTGATAGAAAAAAAATGAAACAGGGTATTTTACAACCTGGTGCTTAATTGGTTATCTTTACTCTCATCTTACTTGACAGTGCAGAGGGAACAGCTTTTGCTCAAGGATGTGACTATGTGCACAAACACAGAAGGTGAAGTGGCTGATTCAAGACCAAAATCTTTTAAGACACACAAACCACCCTGATCCCACAGCTGTTTCTCATTTACATTTCTAACAGCATTTCATTTCTTATGGTTTTCTACCATCTGGCCCTTTGCATCCAGAACTCTCTGCTTTGCTAAAAATTAGATTATGTTTCATTTGTCCTTAGTTCCTAAGAACTCCACCAATATTTCCACCCAGCCAAATAAGGATTCTTAACTGGAAAATGACTGTCAGAGGTTCCTCCATTACCAGAAAAACTAGTAAATAATTCAGTAACATTGAGCATAGAATACTACACTAAAAAGATGTGCACTTTATGCTTCTCTACACCATTGGTGAGGAACCTATGGGATGTGTGCTGCAGCGGGCTGTTCATACCATTGAAAGCTCTAAAGGGTTTGCCAATACTGCTGTATACCATTCAATAATTGCACAATGTGAGCTATATTATTTAATCTTTGTAGCCTTTTTTTTTTTTTAAATAAAGTCTATTTTTCATTTCATTGTATTTATTTTTGCAGCGCTGGGGATTGAACCCAGGGCCTGTGCGTGCTAGGCCAGAGTGCCACCTTGGGGCTATACCTCCAGCCCCCTTACTTGTGAAATAAATCTACCACATTTAAAGCCTTAAAGCAGAGGGCCGGCCCATATAATGACAAGATCACTTTCCTATAATTCTTTGATAATTTATTCTACGCAAACTTGTTCCTCAGACTCTGCTTTATATTGAGAAAAGGATGAGTGAGGCATGCCAGAGAGCCAAAATCCTTACAATTGGTGAAAAGAGAAAGCTAAGAAATTATTACTTGAGAAATTAAAATGTTAACGCATTAAGGCTCTTCTATATCTCACAGCCCAGCATTCAAAAACCTTTCAGTCTAGTGAGTGATGAAACTCAGTAGTATAATGCTTGCCTAGCATGTGCTAAACCCTGGGTTCAATCTCCAGCACTGCAAAAACAAAACAACAAGAAAACCAAACCTTTCAACATAACCCTTCCATTCCAGCTAGTTTACTTTCATCTATGTACTTTCCTTAACCTTCCTCAAAACTTGTAATGCTGGCTGGATGTGGTGGCCCATGCCTGTAATCCCAGCACTCCAGAGACTAAGGTTGGAGGACTGCTCTGAGTTCGATGCTGGGTCTGGACCACCTAGTCAGTTCAAGGCCAGCCTACATACCAAGTCTACATAGCAAGACTCTGTCTCAAAAAAACCCAAAAAACAACTTGTAATGCCATCCCATCTCTTGTTTGTTTCTCCAAGATCTCAATCTGAATTCATCTTTTCCATTAGCCTTGTCTTCCCACAATCCCTCCCTGAGTTATTTACCATGCACTATGTTCCTATTTACTAGCAACTTCATACTTTCATTTGCCCTTTGGCCTCTTTTTGGTCTTGGACAGAAGTCAGGCTCATCATCAAAAGGATCATGATTGCTTGTTGAATAAGCTTCATGAAATTAGGTTTCAGAAAGAATTTTTTGGGGGGACATCCCTCCCCCTTTTAAATTTAGAGATAGACTCTCATTAAGTCACTAAATTGCCCAGGCTACGCATGAACTTTCAATCTTCCTGCCTCAGCCTCCTAGATTCCTCGGATTACAGGCAGTCACCACCACGTCCTGCAAGAACTTCATTTTTAAGAAAATAAACTGAAGGTCTGAGAAGTTTCAAGAGACTAAACGTCTGGGCTGGCAACGGTTTGAGAACCCATGACAGGGAAGTAAGAGAATGACCACCGTATTTCCCAGACAGCTGATCTAGGCACGATTCCGATCTTTTAACAGTCACCTGTTTAGTGTCCTGTATGCACCTTCCACGTTCCCTTCTTGTACCATCACAGTTCTGGCAATGAACTTCAGATGTCTTGCCATGACCTCAGATTTAAGTCTTCACTCTCAGGACCTACACAAAGACCGGTAGGAAAAAGGAACAAAATGATACATACTTCACTGCCTGTTTTAGTCAACGTCTGAAAAGGGAAAGTGCTCGACGACTTGCGAGACAGGGCACGTGGAGGTCTTCAGGTCTTACAAAGTACGCGCAAACCATTATTGAGACTCCCTGTTCTCTCCGCTAGCACAAACCCGACTGCACGGAAAAGGCGGTCGCCGGGTTTCACCGGGGAGACTTGCATTGCCTACTCGGGAGGACTGAAAAAATAGGAACGTGCCTCAGGGTCCCAACTATCGTACAAGGCCAGAGAAGGGGCTGGGCTGCAAGCTGGGAAGGGAGTTTTTTTCGGGCTTTGGGAAATGGCAACAGCGCGCAAATATGCCCTCCCGCTCCCCACCTTTCTTCCCTAGCCCGGGATCCAACTCCTCACCCGGCGCCCTCGGGCTTCAGCCGACCCGCAGCCTGCAGGCGACCGGAAGCGGAAACTACGGAAGCCCCTGCGCCGCCACTGAAGCCGGCGCTGAAGGGAGACTGCACGCGGCCTGGAAACGGTGGTAACGTTCTTTCCGGCCTGTTTTGCGGTCGTCTTCTTGCCCCGGGACCTGGACTACACCTGACAAAGTAAAACAGTCGTTGATGGAATCCTACCGAAACAAGTTTTTCGTCTTCCCACGGAGTCACAGTCCTGCCTCTGAGGTCAGCCCGATTCCATACCCTTAATCCTTTTAAACACCTAATAGCTATTTAAGCGATTTCTTTCTGTGCATGGAAACTGAGAGAAATAGGCAAAGCTTCCAGAGCATGCTTCCTGTTTTTCTTTGGAAAGGACACAGATCTGCTTCCTGGGCGAAAGTCAGCATCATACTCCTCTCATTTGCCTGCCAACTAAGGAAAGGGACGAAAATGAATATGCTGTCAGTTTCGTATAACATCATCTTCCTAGTCAATTCACGAAATAAATTAAAATCACTAAAGACATGGGAAACGCCTACGGATTTTAGAATCAAAGACTTTTATGTCAGCTTTGCCATTTACTTCCTAGTGAGACCTGGTAGAAATAACTACCTTTTTAAAATTTCTTCCACACTGTGGAGACAGCCTTATTTTTATTTGGATGCTACTTCTACATACACATTTATAGTTAATCACGATGAGGTTGGGCATTTAGCCAAGCTCAATCTCCAGTACCCCCGCAATACAGATATAGTTAATCACTTAAATTCATACCTAATAACTATGGGAAGACATAGCTGCCCTGCTAAGCACACAGGTGCATATTCATCAGTTTTGCCAAGAGGAACTCACACTAAATTTAAAACAGGTCCAAATTACCAACCTAGAGACGGACTGGGACATTATTATGCTTATCAACAAAACTTTATTGAATGTTACTCTATGCCAGGTACTATTGTTAGCATTTCAATGCCTCTTGCATCATGAGAAGACAGTATGTAGACATAAAAGATAAATAGTAAAAACAACGTAGTGTATCATTAATGGAAAAAAGTTATATAGACAACAGCATGATATAATGGAGAGGCACTGGCTTGGAAGCCGGGAGGTTTGGATTCTATCCCTATTATTATTATTATTTCAGTTCTTTTGAGAAAGAGTCTTGCTGTGTAGCCCAGGCTGGCCTCCTCCTTGCTGTGATCCTCCTGTCTCAGCCTCCCAAGTGCTGGGATTACAGGCATGTGCCACCACACCCAGATTTATCCCAATTCTGATGTTCATTAGGCATATGACCTTGAACCAGTGATCTGCAAACTACTGCCTGCTGGTCAATTCAGGTTTACCCCTGTTTTTGTAAAGTATTGGAACACAGTCATGCTCATTTGCTTATTAGATGTCTGCTTTGGGCAACAGTAGCAGAGGTGGGTAAGGGGGACAGAGATATATGTCCAACAAAGCCTAAAAAACTGTTATCTGGAGTTGGGTGTGGTGGCACATGCCTGTAATGCCAGCATTTGGGAGGCTGAGGCAGCAGGATCACTGTGAGTTCAAGGCCAGCCTGAATTACACAGTGAGACCCTGTCTCAAAAAAAAAAAAAAAAAAAAAGAGGGGCGTGGTATAGGGAATGTGACATTTTTGAGAGCCTACTATATATAAAACCCTGTACTAGGTTATTTTATGTACATAATCCCATTTGATGGAGTTAAACGCCAAAGTATATGTGCTGCCAAAGCAAGCACAGAGTTAAACGCCAAAGACTAAGCCTATATTGCATGTTTAACAGAAAGAATGATAAGGAGAAGAGACTTGAGTTAGTTATTGAATGGAGTGTATGGTTTAGTTAACAGAAACAGAAAACAATGGGCAAAGTAAACAGCATGAACAAGGTTTTGAGGCAAAAAAGCTTATAGTATTTGAGGATGAATTGAAAAACTGGAAGCTGGGCATATCTAAATAGCAAAATATAAATAAAACTGTCCAGCAGATATTTTTATGTTTAGTATGCCTTCTCAGGGAACAGGTCAGGAGTAGAGGTGAAGATTTAGCAGTCATCTAAGCACATTCCTATAATCCCAGCACTCTGGGACACTGAGGAAGATTGCAAGTTTGAGCCTAGTCTGGTAACTTAGTGGCTTAGGCAGACCCTGTCTCAGGAAAAAAAAAAAAAAAAGGTGGGGGGGTATGTGGAAGTAGCTTGGTGAAAGGGTCCTGGGTTCAATTCCTAATACTGTCAAACAGAACAAAACAAAAAACTAGAATAAGCTGGGCACTATGGTATGACTCTAATCTTATTCAGGAGGCTGAGGTAGGATTGCAAGTTTGAGGTCAGCCTGCATAGCAAGACTTCCCATCTCAACAGTAAAATAATAAATGCTGGACTAGAAAGATTGTGCATGGGGCAAGAGGGAAAGATCATAGAGACCTCAACTAAATATTTTGGAATTTCTTCCATAGTGTTGGAAAGCCATTGAAGAATTTGGATAGAGAATGATAAAGCCCTATTCTAGGAAAATTAATCTGGTTATCAAGGAGAAGGCATTAGAGGTAAGAGTCTCTACTAAATGTCGAGACCAAAGTAGTGGCAAGGTGAATAGGAAGAAACGAATTTTAAGAGACATAAAATCAAGAATAAAAAGGATTTAGTGTCCGAATGGTGCCACGTTTTAAGCCTAGTTATCTAGAAAATGTTGGTACTATACATAGCAAAAACAGAAGAGACTAAAAAGAGAGAGGAGGACATATTTAAAGAATTTTATTATTCCAACTGATCACTGGAAAAAGCACTAAACTGGAAACCAACACTGTAGCAGTGTTGGCTTGAACAAGTCACCTAAATTTTCTTATTTTTGAAATGTTGGGACTGGGTTAAATTGAATACAAAAAGTATATCTTGCCTCTAAAATGCTGAAATTTCAGTAATTTTTGTTTTGTTTTGTTTCAGGTTTTTTTTTTTTTTTTGAGACAGGGTCTTACTGTGTAGTTCAGGCTTGCTTGAATTCACTATGTAGCCCAGGCTATTCTCCTGCCTCAGCCTCCTGAGTGCTGGAATTACAGGTGTGCGCCACCATGTCCAGCGAAATTTCAATAATTTTTGTGTCAGAAAGATACAAATAAAACCATCCAGCAAAGATTTTTATGTGCAGTATGCACTTTCAGGGAAAAAGGTGAGACTAGAGATGAAGATTTAGCAGTCATCTAAATTAAGGCAATACTTCAAGCCATTAAAAAAAAAAACCAAAACCTTTATGTGAAAGAATATGGTCAGAGAAAAAGACCAAAGCTGGCGCTTAAGGGAACACCCATGCTTTGGAGTAGGTGGAAATAGAGTCTTCAGAGACCTAGAAGTTGCTGCCGGTTAGGTAAGGGGAGAATTAGGATAGTGCGATGCCATGGGATCCCTGTCAGTAGGCAGCATCACTGTCAGATGATAGAGAGAACATCAAATACATAGCCTTTGTAGTGGTCCCTGGATTAGCTGTTGATTAGGTGGAAACTACAGTGTAACACTGATCTATAGGATTATTTGTGACTTTGGAAGGTCACCAAATGAGGGCAGTGGAAGCTCATCTGCAAGGAACTAAGGACTTCGTGGTGAAAGGAATCAGAAAGACGGCTGTGTGAGGAATTACGCAGAGCACAGGGACAGTGTGGCTCAGTGGGAAGACTCTGGTCTAGCATCCTGGAGAGCCTGGGTCCATCTCCAGCACTGGAGAGGCAGGGAAGAATTACGGAGAAAGGGATAATCAGTCTCCAGAGATTTTTTTCAGGGAAGCAAGGCCTGATCACAATTACAGGGAAAGTAATTCCTATGGGGAACAAATAGAAGTTAGAAGATGAAAAAGGGATACATGGCACAGTGTTTCAGAAGTGTAGGGCAATTGGAAGCACAAATGGAGAGGCTTTCCATAGAAAGGAGGTCATAGTCTCTGAAATAAAGGGAGGTGGCAATTCACTGAGAACAGAGGACGTGAGAAGTCGGGGAACAATGTTGGACTAGCTGTGGGAAACATGCCACAGAGCCAGTGAACAATAACTAAGATGACAGGATAGTGTGATACACTATAAAGGCTTAGGATGGGAGAGGAAATGGTTTTGGTGGGAAATAGGACAAAAAATATTCGTGGACTTAATTTTTGCTTTCTGATAGCACTGGGTAGCCTTCTGTAGTCCAGCATACATCTAGCAGCCACAGCTTTGTGAATAAGGATGAGGTCCAGTGCTTGAGTTTCCCTGCAGTGCCCTCCAACTCTGATAATTCTGGCCCCCCGCCCCATAAAAATGGGCAACCACGGTGGCTGTTTTGGCTCTATGCCTCTCCTTTAGCAGCAGATTACATATACGTCTACCCACAAGTATCAGCAGCTCTCATCAAAGCAAAGAGCTGTCCCAGAGCAGATGAACCTGCTAGTCTGGGCCAGCCGGAAGTTCACATGGGGGAGAGACACAAAGGGAAAGGTACTAGTCTCTGAGCCCCCCCCAAAAACTCAACTCTGAACCCTATAACTAACTGTCCCAACCATATTCCCTACAAAAATAGCCACAAGAGCCCCTTTACTTCTTTCACAGGATTTATATTATCCCATGCAGACTCTAACTTGGTGGAACTTGTGTTCATGAATGTTCCCATCTTTCTTTCTTGGAGCTCAGAGGATCAAGATTGGTATTTGAACCAGAAAGTTTTCAATTTACCCCAACTGGCAAAATGTCTAGGTAAAAAATTTCTTTAATCAGAAAGAATTTATCTTTCCAACATTAATGCACACATTAAAAATAAAAAATATACATACATAAATTGAAAATCACAGTGGCAGTCACATAGTCTGGGTCAGGGGCTGAGGAGAGGGGCAGCAGGAGCAACTGGAGGACAGCTTCTCACATGTGGCTCCAAGTATCCCATGCTCATCTCTCTGGCTACGGCAGGTGGAGTGGGACAGGATGGCTTGCAGCTCCAGTCTGATGGCAGAGTTATGGGCAAACTACGGCAGCGAGGCCCCTCTCCAGGCAGTTTCTTAGGATCACCAAGGATGACAGAAGGTGCTGCAGTAGGTGGGACTGGAGTGGCTGGAGCAGAGTGGGTAAGAGGCTGCTCTGTCTGTTGAAGGAAAAGGATGAGCCCAATGCTGGTTCCAGTACCTATAGGACCCTGGCTAAAGGAGATGGTACTTGGGGAGCTCAGAGGGGGATTGCAAATTGGAGTGGTGTGGATCCAGGTGAGGTTCATGGCTGGCCACTCTGTGAGGTGCCAAGGCTGCTTTGGTTTCAAAACTAAATGTCCTAGCTGTGTCTGGTTCATCTTTTCCATAGGAAGTGCAGATGAAGCAGCAGAATCACTGTGGTGGTTTTGAAAATGCTAGAGGGGGGAAAAATAAAAAAAGCTAAGAAGCAAGCTTTCAGATTAGCTCCACCTGGTTGTTTATGCTGAGCTAAATTGACAATCCCCAAAAGATAAATTCTTGTCAGGTCATGGTTAAGTAAAATTTTTAGTAATCAAGTTATGCTTTCACTTATTCAACAAATTAGTTGAGCAGTTAGGGATTTAGCTCAGTGGTGGAGTGCTTGCATAGCAAGCACAAGGCCCTGAGTTCGATCCCCAGCACCCCTTCCTCAAAACCAAACAAATAGTTGAGGACCTGCTGTGTCCTACACACTTTATTAGACACTGGATATTCAGAGATGAACAGAATAAAACAATTCTATAGGTTCTCACTATTTAAAACACTTCCTTTTAGTAATTTCTTTAAAGTGTAGTTTTCACTGGAATTATCATTTTCTAGTTTTTGTATTTTATTTAATTAATTATTTGAGACAGGGTTTCATTATGTAGTCCAAGATAGCCTTGAATTCCCTATGTAGCCCACTCTGGTCTGGTATTTGCAATCCTTCTGCCTCAGCCTCTTGAGTGCTGGGATTAGAGAGGTATACCACCATGCCCAGCTTAATTTTGTTTTTGTTGTTGTTGTTGTTGTTTTTTGAGACAGGGTCTCACTGTGTAGTTCAGGCTGGCCTTGAACTCACTATGTAGCCCAGGCTGCCCTCAAATTCATTGCAATCCTCCTGCCTCAGCCTCCTGAGTGCTGGGATTACAGGCATGCACTACCATGGCTGGTCCAGCTTTTTTTTTTTTTTTTTTTTTTTTTTTTTTTTTTTTTTTTTTTTTTTTTTTTTTTTTTTTTTTTTTTTTTTTTTTTTTTTTTTGTGGTGCCAGGGATCGAACTCAGGCCCTTGTGCTTGCAAGGCAAGCACTCTAATCACTGAGCTAAATCCCCAGCCCCTCCAGCTTAACTTTTGTATTTTTTTAAATTTTATTTTTATTTTTGGCTTTTGGAGACAGGGTCTTGCTATGTAGTTCAGGCTGGCCTGGAACCCACTATGTAGTCTAGGCAGGCCTCGAACTCATGGCAATCCTCCTGCCTCAGGCTTCCAAGTATTGGGATTACAGGTTAATTTTTGTATTTTAAATTCTAATCTTCTATACTGAGTTCTTCATGAAGTACAAATTAATATGCAGACAAGATTCTGCTTTTTCTTTTTTTTCTTTTAGGTACTAGGAATTAAACCCAGGACCTTCACATTAAGCTACATTCCTGGCCTATTTTTTTAAAAAAGCACTACATTGTCCAGATTGGGCTTGAATTTGCAATCTCCCTACCTCAGCCTCCCAGAATGCTGCGATTACACCATGCCCAGCTCAGCTGCTTCATTTTTTCTTGGGTGCTGGGGATCGAACTCAGGGCTTTATACTTGCTAGGCAAGCACTCTCCCACTTGAGCTAAATCCCCAACCCCTTTCATTTTTAATCAGTTTCACAGCATTAATAGCTGTGGACATTTGAAAACAAGGATAAAACTCACACCACTCTCCACCTCATTACTTGAATGCCCTTTAAATATTGTATTTATTATTTGAAGGCACAGAAAATAGGTCACTTCCATACCAGGTTTAAGAATCTATCAAACTCCTCCTTGTAGATTCCCCCTGGGTGCCTTCTCCCCCACTCCTAGTGATGTATCTCTTATAACTAGTCCTTGAAATGCATTATAGACTCAAAGGCTTCTAGTGGTTTGGTTGGACAAGGATCAAAAGAAGAGGGGAAGAATTTTAGAGGCAGCAAGGAGGAAGGGATTTACAGAGAGAAGCTGAGGCATCTTTCTGCACAAATCATCTGGCCAAGTAAAAAGCTTTATGTATCTATGCAGAAAGTAGATAAACTGAACACTAGGGATATGATTAAATTTCATGGAGTTCTGCCCAGTGATCCAAACAAAATAGAATAAAACACATCTAGGAATCAGGACAGTAACAAAAGTTTAGGCATTCCCTTCTATGAAAGGGAACTTGAGTAAAATATCCAGAAGAAAATGGAAGGGGGTGCCCATTTCTGCATGCATATTTCATTTCTTTGGTTTTTCTCTCACCTCTTCCTCACGTTTTTAAGGTCTTACCTTGGTCACCTGATGCCTATGACCACCCAGTGATGACTTCTGGGCGGCTATATGAGGAAACCAAGTCTTTAGCATCCCTTCCACTTGTAGTAGAGTTCCTAGATAACGCTCCCTGTGGAAAAGACATCAAAAAAAACCAAAAACACAAAAAACCCCAGTAAGTGTGGAAAAAAAAAAAAACCAAGATGAGATTAGAAAGAGCTCTTTTATTTTTTTTATGAGGTACTGAGAGAACTAGGGGGACTTACCCCATCTCAGGCTTCTGCAAAACACCTACAATACGCTGAATCCTGTCCATTGCCACACTCTGCTGGAAACTGCTCAATCCTAGGGGGTGGGTAGACAGATACTAAGAATTGAGAGTCTAGCATATGGTCAGGTAAAAGAATGACAGAAAAGGGTTAACATTGATTCACTTAAAGTCACATAAGGAAGATAAGGAATAGTCTAGGCTCCAAACAAAGACTTAAAAAGACCTACAGGTTTGAAAGAGACAGAAGAAGGAGTCTGGCTCAGAAGTGCAACTAATTAGATAATTACCTCTCTCAAAGCGACCCATCTTCAGCCCATTCAGTAGGTCTGTGAGGGGCCGTATGAATCTTTGGAGCTCTTTACACTGTAGGAAAACACGACAAAGGCTACTGGAGAAGACCGATAATTGCCTGCAGTCAGTATCGATTCCTCTACCTCCAAATCTGGGAACCAATACTATCCTCTTAGGGGCCTTATCAGCTACCTGGGCATATAGCCTTTGCAACAGTGTCTCTTTTCTCTTGTTTTCTCTTACCTTCTGAGCAAAGAGCAGGTCTCCTTCTGTGGCACAACCCTGGATGTTTAGATCGGCCTCCAAATCACAGTCTCTTGATCTTTTGACCCCAGATCCTGTCATTGGAGAAGCCACGCCTCGCTGTTCCAAGTGAGACACTATATGTTGGTTCCTGGATACTTTGGGTCGGTGTCTGCAGCGGATGGGACCTGGGCTGGCCCGGGAGCCTCCCCTCTGCCCAACAGTGTTTGGCCTGGGTCCGTGGGCTCCCTTTGCTTCCCTCTCACTATCAGAGGGGAAGCCATAGTCACTGTTCACTGGGGAGGTGGAAAAAGAGGGAAAGAGAGAGTAGGAGGAATAAGAAGAAACGCTAGCTGGAGAATCCATAGGTCCAGAAGGAGGGGCTGGAGAACGGCTACTGGAATACCCAAAGATCGAACCTGCAACTGAAGAGCAAAGCGAGGGAATTTGAAACCAAAGTGTAAGCATTAGGAAATGGGCAGGCAGATGGGTGCACTGCAACGGTTAACACCCTTTTACCTACCCCAATAAAGACAATAGGAAAAGTCATCTCCCCCATTCCCACCTATTAAAAAACTGGGACGTCTCTCAAGCTTCTGCAGAGCAACCTCTGGCCTGACCCAGCCTCTGTTCTTTTCTTCCCACTGTTCAAAGTAAATATCTGACTTGACACCTTCCCTCTGCCCGCTGCTCACCTGGGCTGTTTCCCTATTCCGACCCCACAGTGAGCGTCCCTAGCTACGCTACCGGCGAACGGTAAATGGGCGCACAAGAACCCGCTTAGTGTCCCTGTGGGAACCGCCCCACAGAAACCGGCCCCCTGCCCTTTTCCAATTTCTTAGGATCAAGATCCCTGCTCCGGTCCTAATACAGTCCCGGGGCCCGGTGATGCAATCCCTCCTGACACCAAAATCTGCATGCAGTCCCCCAAACACAATTCCCCTGGGTCCAGTTATCCCCGGCGGCTCGATCTGAGTCCTATGTCGCCTTACCTGTGTTGTCGGCTCAGTCTAAACTCCGTCTGCAGCTCTCCAGTCTCTCCCAGTCTTGGCTACCCACCTCCGCCTCTCTCTCTTTCTCTCTCCTCTCTGCCGGTCCCGCCCTTCCCCCCCTCCCAGACACGTGCGGTTTAGCACGTGCCTCCCCCTGCGTACACAGATCTCACGCTCTCATTGGTTGTCTAGCCGGTAACACGTGATTCTCGGTACTGAAGTTCGCAACCCATTTGCTACAGCACACAGGGGCTCGGCCAATAGAAGAGCAGCCAGGTGATGATTGGCTGAAAGGTAAGCATTCCGTGCCCCGCCTCTACATGCGGCTCGGGGAGAGGACCCGGTGGTGAGAAAAGAAGGAGGATGGAAAAAGAGTGAAAAAGGAAGGGGAGGAGGAGGGCGGAACCAGTGTCCTTAAATAGGATGATGATGTGCGGGAGACGCGCGGCTCGAGCGTTCTGAGAACGGCGGTATGACTGGAGGCGCATGCTTCAGGACAGGGACCTCCGGTTCTGCCCCCCTCTCTGAGCGCCTCTGCTCACGAGCGCAGCACGTGGAAACCATCAGTGATTTAAGTCTGCAACGTGTGTGGAGAATGGAAGGGCGACTCTGTGTAGCCGCTCCTATCTCGCCGCCCAGTCCTCGTGACTCCCTGGCCTCTGTTTCACCCTCTCCTCCCCTCTCCTCCGAGTTGGGTGCCTCCTGCCCTGCTGGGTGAGGGTGGGGATTGCAGCCGAGAACACCGCGTCCTCTCCCCGGCTCCCGCTGGGACGGCTCCTCCAGCCCTTTCCTTACATAACCTGCTACGCACGTTACCAGCTCAGATGCCAGCCCTCCAAGACTCTAGAGGTCAATGCCGAACTCGCTTCTTCCTGACTTTTCTCCCGGGCTCTTCGGGCCCTGCGCCCTGAATTTCCTGATTCTGAGCACAGGGAACACAGTAGGATAGATCCCTTATCTCCTAAGTTGTGGTTCCGTCTAGCTCCAGTTTCTTTAACCCTTGGAGAAGACAAGTTCAGAATTTTTAGAGTCGCAGAAGTTACAGACGTTATTATTCGTTTCTCCTTTCAGTACTGTATTTAGAGAACAATGGACAGGAGGAGAGCTGGTTCGGGGGAATCTGGGCTGATTGAGGATGTGACACCGGGAGGGCCGCAAGAGGGCAGTCCAGTTCTGATTAGGTTTTTTGTTTGTGTTTTTGGTTTTTTTAATGTCTCTGCCATAATTACCAAATGCAAAGAGTATAGGTGGAAGTCTGGAGGTGTGGCTATTTTAAATATGTCCTAACACAGTGTTTAATTTTTTGCATGTTTAATCGTGTGCTTATTTTATAAAAAGAAAAAGGCTTCTAAATAAACTTTAACCCCATTTTCCCAAACAAAATCTCAGCACCATACAATAAAACAACAGAATCAGTGGGAATTATGAGATGTGAGTAAACCTGTCATCTGTGGGTGTTTTCTGTTCTACCCTAAATTCCAGATTTATTCACACTCTACAGTTCCTTCTAATCTGTGGTCACCTAACTTCCTTTCTAATCTACCCTTTCTGCCCCTAAATCTGGTGCCCCGTTTAGCGTTGTGACTTTCCAACAGAACTCTCATGAAGAAGTTGACTGTAACTACCTTATTTCATTTATTTAATTAATTAATTTATTGGTGTTTTGAGACAGGGTCTCACTAAGTAGTTCAAGCTGGCTTTGAACTCATTATGTAGCCCAAGCACATCTTGAACTCATAGTGATCCTCCTGCCTCAGCCTCCTGCGTGTTGGGATTATAGGCATGTGCCACCGTGCCTGGCTTATTTCATTTATTTTTTTATTTTATCCTCCAATTTCTTCTTGTGAAATCCCCCTCTACAGAGTCAAAGCAGCTTTCTCTCACCTAAAAAAAAGAAATACAAAACAAAATAGGGTCAGGGGACCTGAAAAGCCCCTCCAGGCTGCCCACCTCTATGAAAACCACCCACAACTCATATTCTGAGCTGGGTCTTCCCTCTTCTACCTCCTGGGAAAGATATGTCCCTTTTTCTTCTTCTTGCTCATTCTTCCTTCTGTTAAGTTTCTTTATGTGCTGTAGTTATTTAGAATCCCAATTTAAAACGCCTTCTTTTTAAATTTTCTTTTCCCCCCTCTTCCCACTGTCTCTTGCATATATTAGGGAACCACCACCTGCTTCTGACTCTGAACTTTGTTTCCAGACGCCACCAGGTTGGAGGACCTACCCATGTTGCCCTCTGGCACCTGCCCTGCCTTGGAACAAGGGTAGAATGGAACCAGCTCTGATTGCTCCAGTAACCCGGGAAGCCTGGAGAGGTTTCTTCTCTATTCCCCTGCCAGCTGCTCTAGAAGGGCCTCTTGGCTCCTCCCTATTCAGAAAAATTAGTGACTTGTATCACAAAAGTCTGTATGTCACATCTCCCAAACTTCTTTAACATTAGATAATGAGATTTTTCTAAATGTGCTCCCTCTTCCATCTCTGAGCAGCTGAGAACCGATCAGGCTTGGAAGCACTAACTGGATGTAACAGAATTTCCTCACAGCTCCCCAGCCCGGTGGCAACACTCTCACCTTCTACATGACACACATCCTCCCTTGGAGGAGGGCCCACAACAGGAGGAGAGGGACAGGACTCTGCAGGCTGGACACAGCAGCATTCAGGTCAGGACTCTGCTAAAATACAGAACCCCCACAGTGGGCCTGCGTCACCCTTCCTGCCACTTCTTGTGCCCCTCCAGAAGGGGAACCATCGCTTTCCACCCACCTGTGTTTTCCTTTCCTCTGGTCTCAAAGAAAGACCCAGTCCTTCTCCCCATCACTATAAGGGGTTCTTTCAGCCATCCTTGGAGGCCTCAACTCAATTTAACAACACCTACTTTTCAAGATACTGGGGATTGAACCCAGAGTCTTTGCACTGAGCTACATCCCCATCCCTTTTTTACTTTGAGACAGGATCTCACAAAATTGTTAAATTTCCTGGGTTGGGCTTGAACTTGTGATCCTCCTGCCTCAGCCTATCAGAGTTCTAGGATTACAGGTGTGTGCCACCATGCCCAGCTCAATGACACCTATATTTATCTGTTATGTACACGACACTGTATTGGTCCCTGTGCTAGGTACTGTGTGTTGGGGGGTATAAATAAGAATAACACATGGTTCCTGTCTTCAAGGAGTTTATAATCTAAAAGGAATCTACTATGTACTTAAAAACATATATCTGTCCCTACTGTCAGTCTTTTGCTTTCCCTTTCTACTGGCTCCTCTCATCTGTGTTCATCTCTATGTAGGCTGGTCTTGGTCCTATTGCCCTCTCAGCTGTTCTACTTTTCATTATGAGATCTTTCAGATAGTTGGTGTACATTTGCCTCCATTTCCTCAAAATGTGCTCTCTGACTCCCCCAAATCTAGTTTCTAGTTTTCTCTAACCACTCAATTAAAACTACTGTCAGCCGGGTGTGTGGTACATGCGTGTAATCCCAGTACTCTATAGGCTAAGGCAGGAGCCCTACTAGTTCAAGGCTAACCTGGGAAAGTGAGATCCTTGTTTTAAAAAAGCAAAAACAAAAACAACGACAACAAAAACGTCTACCTTGGGAGTTATGAATGACCTCCTTCTTCTTGGCCTCTTGGTAGCTTTTTTTTTTTTTTGACAGGGTCTTGCTACGTAATCAGGCTGGCCTTGAACTCACTATGTAGCTCAGGCTAGCTTAGAACTTGCAGTGATCCTCCTGCCTCATCCTCCTGAATGCTGGAATTTACAGGTGTGCGCTTGCTAGGCAAGTGCTCTACCACTTGAACTAAATCCCTAACCCACCTCTTGGTAGCTTTTGGTTGATTATGTTAAGCTCTCTCCTCTAGAATCCTGAAGACAAACTTGGGTATCTGCCTGGCTCACCAATCACTCTGTCTTCGTTTTCTTGGTGGATTCCCCTTCCTGATTCTACTAAATCTAACACTGTTGTTGGCTTTTTGGTGTTCTGTGTGTACTGGCTTTGCTGAGACCATTTACCTTTTGTTGGGCGGGCAGTGCTGGGGATTGAACTCAGGGTCTTGCGCTTGCTAGGCATGCGCTCGACCACTTGAACTAAATTCCCAACCCCCATTTTCAGCTTTTTCTTTTTTACTTTTTTTTTTTTTTTTTTGGTGATGGTACTAGGGATTGAATCCAGGGAGTGCTGAGGTACATCTCCAGCGTTATTTACTTATCTATCTTGCAGTACTGGGGATTGAACCCAGGGTAGTCACATTGAGCTACACACCCAGCCCTTTAAAAATTATTTATTTCAGACAAGATCTCGTTAAATCTTACCCTGAAAAGTGAGCTCGTTGGCA
>PVJO010008635.1:19910-74205 GCA_004026905.1 Hystrix cristata | reverse complement strand
GGGCAGGTGCACACACTGAAGGAGGAGAAGGAGCGCAGTGTAAGTCAAGTCCAGGAGCTGGAGAACAGCTTGGCTGAACTGAGGAGCCAGATGGGTGAGTGGGCACGAGGGTGACCTGGGAGCGGGCTGGGTCCCCAGGCTGTGGAGGTGGCTTCCACTGCCCCAAGGAGTGGGGTGGAATCAAGGGCTCTATGGCAAAGGGAAAGGGGTCTGTGCCAGGAGATGCCAGTCTTGTCAACTGAGCCTCAGTGTCTCCATCTGCAGAGAGGGGACCGTGCCCACTGCCAGTCCCTGCATTTTAACCATATTGGGAAGTGGTGTCAAGAGTGGCCATCACCTGGGTATGAGAAGTCGTTAGGAAGCTGAGGTTAGGGCAGGGAGCCTGAACTGGGAGCTGAGGACAGAGAAGTGTTTCAGGAAGCCCTGGCCCTGACTGCCTGTTTCCTTTCCCAGCGGAGCCCCTGGCCCCAGAGCCCCCAGCTGGGCCTTCCGAGGCGGAACAGCGGCTGCAGGCAGAGGCTGAGCGGCTGCAGAAGGAGCTGGAACACCTGGCAGGACAGCTCCAAGCCCAGGTACAGGACAACGAAAGCCTGAGTCGCCTGAATCGGGAGCAGGAGGAACGGCTGCTGCAGCTGGAGCGGGAGGCCGAGGTGTGGGGCGAGCAGGCTGAGGAGCGCAGGCAGATCCTGGAGAGCATGCAGAGCGACCGCACCACCATCAGCCGTGCCATCTCGCAGAATCGCGAGCTCAAGGAGCAGCTGGCCGAGCTGCAGGACGGCTTCGTCAGGCTGGTGTGTGGCCGCTGACTTGGTGGATCCTTTGGGGCACAGCAGCACACCCCTGTGGGCCTTTGTCTCCTCCATAGAAATGGGGACTGTAGACCTCACCTGGGTAGATGCCCTGTGAGCTGAACCCTGCTCAGGCATCTGTCGGGGGAGAGGGGATGATTCTCCACCCTTCCCTGTGTGTGGACACCTGAATCTGAGGCCGGGGTCTGCCTGTGTCAGTGGTGCTGATTGCTCCTTCCTGTGTAGACCAACGAGAACGTGGAGATGACCAGTGTGCTGCAGTCAGAGCAGCATGTCAAGAAGGAGCTGGCCAAGAAGCTGGGCCAGCTGCAGGAGAAGCTGGCGGAGCTCACAGAGATGGTAACTGCTGCCCCGTGGCCTGGGCCACGACAGGTGCTGGCCAGGGTTGGGGAGGTGCTGGGGACAGGTGACCCAGAGTCCTGCAGAGCCATCCTGTGGCTGTCTCTTGCGCCCTGCCTCTGATTGCTAGCGGTGGGCCGGCCTGGGCTCCTGCAGGTCCATATGTGCTCGTCCCTACTACAGGCCTACGGCCCCTCATCACAGGGAGAGACAAGGTTTGATGGGTGGTTCCTTGGGCTTGGGCCAGTTTCTAATTTTAGCCCCACCTATCAGTTTCTTCTTTTTTTTTGTTTTTGTGGTACCTGGGATCAAATGCAGGGCCTTGTGCTTGCTAGGCAAGCACTCTAACCACTGACCTAAATCCGCAGCAGCATTTTCACATACAGACATTTCGGATTGAATGAGATAATGTGTGTGAAGTAAGGAATATAGCAGAGTATGCTTAGCAGATATGGATTGGCGCTCTCTGACACTCCACATCTGGGGTCTAAAGTCCAAGTAGTGTAGCCAGGTGTGGTGGCGCATGCCTGTAATCCCCACACTGGGGCGGCTGAGGTGGGAGGATGCTAAAAGTTTGAGGCCAGCCTGAACTAAATAATGAAACCCTGTCTCAAAAAGTCTAAAAGTAGCCTGGTGTGGTGACGCACGCCTGTAGTCCCTGTACTTGGAAGGCTGCAGTGGAAGGATTGCTTTGAGTTCAGAGCCAGTCTGGGCCACATAGTGAGTTTGAGACCAGCCTGAACTACACAGTGAGACGCTGTCTCAAAAAAAAAAAAAAAAAAAATCTAAAAGTAAAGTCCAAATGTTGGGAAAGGCCTGGGCTCCGGGTGCCCTCACCCTGTTTATGGGCCATAACTGGGAAGCAAGTCCTCCCCTGCCTCACAGCCAGGGTCTTCCACAGGTGGAATTGAAGAGCCAGGAGGCACAGGGTCTGCAGCAGCAGCGAGACCAGTTCCTGTCCCAGCTACAGCAGTACGCAGCGGCCTGGCAGCAGGTGGCCTCTGAGAAGGAGGCGCTGCACAGGCAGTTCCTGGTGCACACGCAGCTCCTGGACCAGCTGCAGCATGAGCAGATGCAGGGCAAGACAGCCGAGGACAGGGCCCGCCAGGAGCTGCAGGAGACCCAGGTGAGGCTGGGAACCGCCGAGGCTGGTCCGCCGTGGGAGGACCTGGCTGCCTCTGTGTCTGCTCACTTTCTTGCTGACCGTAGGAGCGCCTGGAGGCCATCAGCCAGCAGAACCGGCAGCTGCAGGCCCAGCTCAGCCTCTTGGCTCTGCCTGGGGAAGGTGAGTGAGGCTGTGCGGAGGGAAGAGCTTGAGGAGGATCTGGCAGAAGAAAACGGAGAGGGGAGACGTGGGTGGCCCAGAGGGTTGCAATGGGATGGGGTGGCAGAAGGGAGCCAGGACCCTCTGGCTGCTCCCACAGGAGATGAAGTGGATGAGGAGGACAAGGAGGAGGAGGCTCCTCGGCCCAATGTGACCATCCCAGAGGACTTAGACAGCCGAGAGGCCATGGTGAGCTGGGCCCGACTACGTCTCTTCTCTGTCCTACCTTCCCTGTCTCCCTGTAGTCCCTTTGGACACCCCAATTCCTTGGTTTCCCCACCCTCTGATTTCTCTGCCCTCCTCCCCCACACCTCTCCTGGGAACCAGTGGTCAGATGCCATTCCCTGAGGCCCTGAGCAGTCCCCCAACATAGACACCCCTTTTCCTGCAGGTGGCATTTTGTAACGCAGCCCTTGCCAGTGCCCAGGAAGAGCAGGCCCGGCTGCTCGGGCAGCTGAGGGAGCAGAGGGTGCAGTGCCGGCGCCTGGTCCGCCTGGCAGCCACCCCTCAGGGTAAGCCTGAGAAGGAGGCCCCGGCCCCTGGGAGTGGAGGTGATAGTGTGTGTGGAGAGAGCCATCGGGCCCTACAGGTGGCTATGGAGAAGCTGCAGGTGAGTCTGTCCTGATGGCTTGGGAAAGGCAGTCAGGGCAGGTGGCCACATACCTGACCTCACTCTTCTGGCTTCAGAGCCGCTTCCTGGAGGTCATGCGGGAGAAGGCGGAGCTCAAGGAGCGGGTAGATGAGCTGGAGCATCGCTGCATCCAGCTCTCTGGGGAGACGGACACCATCGGTGAGCAGGGCCAGGCCCCAAGGCGGCAGGGCCGGGTGGTGGGGGACAGCACCTGCGTGGGAGGCCTGATGTGGTTGTGCGGTCCCCACAGGAGAGTACATCGCCCTCTACCAGAATCAGAGGGCCGTGCTGAAGGAGCGGCACCGCGAGAAAGAGGAGTATATCAGCCGGTTGGCCCAGGACAAGGAAGAGATGAAGGTGGGACCCCAGCATGGCCCTGGGCCAGTCAGGCTGGGGCGGGCCTGGGGTGGCCACTGAGTGCCTCTTCCTCCAGGTGAAGCTACTGGAGCTGCAGGAGCTGGTGCTGAGGCTGGTGGGCGAGCGCAACGAGTGGCAGGGCAGGTTCCTGGCAGCTGCCCGCAGCCCTGCCGAGGAGCTTGCTCTGGGGCCCGCGGATGCCCAGGAACTTGGTCCTGCTGAGGCTGAGCAAGGTGAGTAGAGCTGCGGGGCGGGGCGGGGCGGGGTGGGTGGGCGGGGAGGGGCGGGTGGGGAGGGGCGGGGCGGCACTCAGCCCTCTGCTCTCTCCGAAGACCTGCGAGAGGTGAGCCTAGCCGACGGTGCCGAGCCCGCACGGGAGGTGGCCGGGCCGGGCTCTGCCCCCGAGAACCCCACGGCGCGGCAGATCATGCAGCTGTTGCGGGAGATCCAGAACCCCGAGGAGCGCCTGGGCCTGGGCAGCAACCCCTGCATCCCCTTCTTCTACCGGGCAGACAAGAACGATGAGGTGAAGATCATGGTGATCTAGAGACTGAGCCCCAGACCTAGCTAGAGAAGTGGGGCAGAACTGTCCCCACTGTCCACCCACTCAGTCCCTGCCACTCTATCCCTGCCATCTTTTATGTTTAGGGTAGCAAGAGAAACTGAAAAAATAAAAAAAATTAAAAATTAGAAAAAAAATTTAAAAACTTAAAAAAGAAAAAATTTTCAAAATAATTTAAAAAAAGGAAAAAAAATTTAAAAACATAAAAATAAAAAAATTGAAAAAAAAGTAAAAAGAATAAAAGACAGCCTGTCTAACTGGGGACACAGACGGGCGCAGACCCTCTGCTATACTGCTCAGGTGCGAGGCTTGCTTTCTGGACTGTGTTGGGATAGAGCCACAGGCTCGAGGCGGTACTTAGTGGCTGCTCCTCGGCAGGGCTCCCGGTGGCTTTGCCCTCGCCACGCTGTCCCTAACTGGGGGACCCCCATTCTCTTGCTCGGAGGTGCCTCGGGGCAGGACAGTGGGCAGTGTCTGCCAGCTGTGCCAGGTGAGGGTGGGTAGGGTCTGGCAGCCTTCATTCAGCCGTGCTCCATCTTTCTGCTGATGCAGCCCGGGGCCTGGTGCGTGGCAGGAAAGTACAGAGCACCAGCCCCAGCCTGCGTCTTCTCGGATGGCCTCTGGAGCAGGCCGGCTGGGTCCCCTGTGGGCCAGGCAGGCAGGCAGGCAGTTCGCTCAGGGGCTCCTGCCTCAGAGGCACTTTCAGGCAGGGCCGTGGGGGGGTGTTCTCGCAGGCACAGTAGGCCCGCTGCCGGCAGAGGCTGCTGGGTGGGCTTCCCGCCCCCGTGTATATACTGTACCTGTGTAACATTTTGTATATTCCGGGGGAGAGCCGCCCCCTGTATCATAGAGGCTGGAGCCAGCAGCAGTGGGGAAGGAGGTCCTATAATTATTTGGGGCTGGGAAACTTATTTATTGGTAGCAGAGTACAGAGGAAGGAGACGGGGATGGGGTTGTGGTGCCCTGGTGATGCGGCTCCTGTTTATTTTGCTTTTTCTTTGGAATAAATGGATTTAGTCATACAGGCTGGCCTTGTGTGTTGGTTCTGGGGTCCTGGGGTCCTGGGGTTAGCAGTCGGCTGGCCTGAGCAGGGAGTGGGTCTCGCCAGCAGAGGGCGGGCTTTGGGGCTGACCAGCAAGCCCGGTGGCATCTTCCAGGCCTGTCTCCTGTACCTTGCTTGAGGATGGTGCACAGACCCCCATGGGGGCTACAAGGGCAGACCCGTCCAATGGCCTTGGTCCCCTGGCCTGCCCACACTTGGGGTCGGTTCCTCCCAGTTGGCCTTCCACAGTGACAGCTCCAGCCTTACGCCCTCCAGGCTGTTTGAGGCCCTGCTCCCTAGTGGCCAGAGCAGGCTTCACAGCCTGCAGACAAGCCTATTGCAGGTGCTTTCCCAGTAACCACCCTCCTTCCAACCCCCTCCCTGGGCTCTGCCGCAAACACAAAGCCAGCCGAGGACACATACTCCCCATAGTCCAGGTACAGGTTTTATTCTCAGCCAAGAGACAGCAAGACTGGTGGCAGTCAGAGAACCACGCAGCTGCCATTGTAGTGCCCCCATGCTTTGGGTGGGGGGGACATGGGAAGGACGGCCGAGGGGCTGGCTGTCCACAGGCCGAGCAGGATGGGGAGGCTCACTGGAGGTGGCACACCGCGGTGGGGGGCGGGTAACAGCGGTCCTTTGTAGTTGGGCCACAAGACTCCACAAGGACAGCAAGATGACTGGTTCCCAACACTAGAGGTGAGGCTGTGTCGGCCATATATATGTATATATGTATATATATATATATATGAGTATTTATAGATATTTATAGATCAGGGCAAGAGCAATACCACAGAGGGCACAAGAGTTCACCAACGTCACGCCTGGATGTATCAGCTCACCACTACGACAGACTAAGTCACAGATGAAGGGGATGCTTTGGGGCCGGGGAGCCACTGTCAAGTCACAGAACGGCTGTCCAGGCAGGCTTTGGGAGTTCTCCGAGGAATAGGAGGGATCTGATTAGAGGTCGAAGGGGGGCCTGGGGCTCTCAGGACGGGACGGACTTGCCTGACCCGATCGGCTGGCAGTTGGAGAGAAAGCCAAGAGAGAAAACCAGGAGAGAAAAGGAAGGAGACAGCTGGTAAGGCGAGAGCAGCCACGCCCTAGGAGCGGTGGGAGGGGATGGCGCAGTGTGGGCGTGGGCAAGGTTTTTGGAAAAGAGGTGGAGGTGGATGGATAGACAGACAAGAAGGGAAGGAGGATGGGGGGGGCTGGAAGCGCTGGGTCGGAGCTCCCAGGTAATCTGGACAGCGGCTGGGGTGTCCCTCCCTTGCCACGCACGCAGCCTCACACATCACCAGGGAGCGCACCCAGTTCCGGGCATGTGCCAGGCCTCCCGCTTCTCCGGTTGCCCTGTCTTTCATCCCACTGGCCCGGGCCACCCCTAGTCTCAGGGAGCCCCACACAACAGCCGCCAGGCTGGAGGAAGAAGACGGCTGCAGGTGGGAGGGTGAATCTGAAAGGGATGGCTGGAGGCCTTTGGGGGGTTAGAAAGCCCAGGAGTCTTTCTAACAGAGGGACCCTGGGAGGTTGGAAGGGCAGCAGCTGATGCCAGAGACCAGACTTATAAGTCTAAGAGGGGAGCCTCAGCTGGTCGGGGGGCTGCAGGTCGCGTAGGTGAGGCTGGGCCCTTCCTGCTGGGGAAAAGCAGAAGAGCAAGAGTCAGTGGCAGGGGAGCAGTGGCACACAGGGTCCCTGGGCAAATTCTGTGGCCTAGCTGGGTGGAACTCCAGAAGCTGATGGGTTCAAGTCAGCAGATCCTGCCGTGCCCTTGGCTAAAAAGCACAGTCACCCCTCGGAGCAACAGAACAAGTTGCAGGAGCTCCTAGTGTGGCTGTGGTGCCTCACCTGGGGCTGAGGACACAGCCTTTAGTCACAGGTGTGACAGTGCCATAGAGGGGCTGGGAAGGGACCATGTGTCCCTGCTTTGACTGTGAGGTGTGTCATGGGCTGACAGTGTGTTCTGGACTCTTGGGCTTCCGGAAGTCATCAGACAACCAGACCCTCCACTCATTCGCTGCCTGACTGTCACCCCTGCCTGGTGGAGGACTTGGTGCCCAGAGCTAGGGGCTGAGTCAGATGTCCAGCCTCAGCAGCACAGCTCAGGCTGGGCATCGGGCTGTGGCACCCCAGGTGAGGTTCCAAGCTTCTAGTCAAGACACAGCCCAGCCACACACAAGCCCCTCCAAACTCCCAGCCCCTACACCTTAAGTCGTGAGCTCTCTGGCCTTTCTGGCAGCTCCAGAGTACCCCGTCTGCCAGCTTGGGCAGGGAGCCTGTCCCAAGAGCCCTCGGCTCAGCCATGGAGGCCGTGGGCAGTAGTGCTGAGTCCCGAGTCTCGCCAAGAAGGAGGTGACAGAGCCAGCTGGCAGAGGACAGAAAGGAAGAGGGCGCCTGGAGCTGCGGTCCCCAGGTGTGCCCCGCAGTGTGGAGCTGGTGCAGCAGGGCAGACACACGGTTCATGCAACAGGCTGAGAGCATGTACCTACCGTGGCTGACACTCCTCAGGGGTCACTGATAGTGATTCTGAAAGACAGCACGAAATCAACAGGGCAGTTCACACGCACACGAGTTGGGCAGGCCTGGGGGTGGGGGACACACACACGCACACGCCGGGCGTGCACACACATGCAGTGAGGCCCCACGGCCCTGCATGCACACGCTAACATACATGCCCATGAACAACACGCATACGCCTCCCGCCCCTGCCTCCCTGTGCCCAGCACCCTCACTGTCTGGCACGTGCAGCATGGATCTGGGGCATGCAGCCACTCAGCACATGGAAGCACACGCGTGGGCTGTCACAACACGGAAGCTTGCCCGCACACAGAAGGCATCTGCACCAGCTCCCTGCATACTTGTGCCTGGGGTGCTTAGAGGGCCACTGGACTGTCCATAAGGGACTGGGCTTGCTTTCTAGGCTCTGGTTGTCATTTTTCTGCCAAAGAGCCTTCCCTGGCTCCCTACTGCCTACAGCCTTGAATCCTGACAAGTCACCCTCTTGTGAGGATTTTGAAGGTTGTCCACCCTGCCCACTCACACACAGATCTCTTCCTATTCTAGCCATACTCTCTGTCTGCCGGCAGCTCTCCTGGGCCTCCTATACCAAATCTGCCCGTACTGCTGCTGCCTACAAAATGCCCTCCCGTTCCATACCGCCTGAGCCTTATTTCCATCATGCCCCGCATGCCACTGAAGTCAGGCTGCCTTGAAGAACTGCTTTCTTCTGGGCTGCTCTCGTGCCCCCGGCAGGACCTTGACTCGCCTTGCCAGATGTTGAGACTGGAGTCAGAGCAGGTACCGAATCATAGTTCCCACATGTCACACCTCAGCACACACCCGGGAGAGTCTCAACTCACGTTGGCAGTTAGCAAAGTGCTCGTACAGCCACGGTTGCCACTGACCTGGCGTCCTTATACCCACTGTATCCCTTGGTCCCCACACCAAACATGGGAGAAAGGCAGAAGGTTATCCTTTGGCAGGGAGAAGGGAAACTGAGGTTCTGGGAGGGAAAATGTTTTGCTTAAAGGGCCAGTATGAACCAGCATGTCTGGACTCCCAGTCCAGCCCAACGTCCTTGTCCATTCCCATGCTGCCCATCAGGTCCCCACAGGGCAAGGCCCGGTGACATTTCATCTGTTTTTGGAAGCTAGGCCCCCAGCCCCACCCTCCAGTCACCCGGAAACATTAGTGATACTGGTCTACGCATTCCTCCTCAGGGAACGGGCCCGTGGAAGCCAGGCAGACTGAGTCAGATATGGGAGTGGACTTCCTTGAAAGGCCTGGCTCAAGAGGGCAAGGCCGGGGCGGGGAGACAGAGCAGTAACAGGGTGTTTGCCTCACATGATTGAGGCTCTGGGTTAGACCTCCAGCAGCGTGCGTGCGTGTGTGTGTGTGTGTGTGTGTGTGTGTGTGTGTATGGGGGTGCCAGGAGTGGAAATAGTATCCTTGTTCTCTGGCAATCGGACAGTCTTCATTCACTCCTGCTCAACCCCACCCCATCACGTTGGTCCAGGTCGGGCAGGGCCAGCGGCAAGGGGAAGGAAAAGCCGACAGATTGCCCGGGCCTCCCAGGCCCTTCTCCAGCTGCTCCCTGTCCTATCCCGTGCCTGGGTGCCACGCTCACACTCACACCTGTGTGCACGCCCACACGCACCTCACACACCTTGCTAGTCACACACAGTCATAGCCTGGCCTCTGTTCCTGTGGGCCAGAGGCTGGCCACCACGTCGGACAGCTCAAAAGAGTTGGGGCTGGGGAGTGGGGGCATCCACACGTCCAGAGAGGATCCGGGCTCAGACCCCCAGACCTGAGGTAGGCTGTGAGGGGCTGGGAGAGGAGTTGAGGATGGAATGTGAGAGGAGAGAGAGAAGGGGAAAGGAGAAATGCAACACGTAGGAGGCTAGGAGTGAAAAGAGAGAGAAGCGCCATGCAAGTGCTGAAAAGAAAAGGGCAGGTGGGACGAGCCCACAGCCTCCTGCCCAGACCAAAAACGACCGCCTCGGGCACTCAGCGCTCCCTGGGGGCAGGCTCCGCAGCGAGCCCTCGGCCGCGTCCGGGGCGCGGAGACCGAGAGGGCCAGCTCCGCCCGCCCGGCCGAGGCTCTAGATTCGACTCCACCTCCCTCCCGGCCACGCCGCCCGGCAGCTTCTCCAGCCCCTACTCACCTGGGGACCCCGGGCGGGGCGCGATTGGGGCGCGAGGGCACCTGGGGAGGGGGACCGAAGGGGTCAGGGGAAGCCCCCGGCCTGGAGGGCACGGGGGGCGCCCCCCCCAGGGCGGATCCAGCAGGCGGAGGCCCAGGAGCAGGGCCCCGCGACCCGGGCCGGGCTGGGGGCACGGCGGGGGCTCGGCGCTGCGGCGTGGGGCTGGACGTGGGCGATCTGCGGACAACAGAGCCGGGAACAGGGACAAGATGAGCGGCCCCGCCCCCAGCCCAGTGCCGGCCCCGCCCATGCACGCAAGCCCCGCCCCACCCGCCATAGGGGACCACCAGAGCCTCAGCTCCGCCCCCAAAGAGCCAGCTCGCGCCCCGCAGCCAGCGCTCCACGGCAAGCCCCGCCCCGCGGCAAGCCCCGCCCCATCTAAGCTCCACCCCGCGCTCCAGGTGGGAGCCACCCCGGCGACGCGGGCGCGCCACTGCCCGGTCCCGGCCCTCCTCCCGCGGGCCCCGGGCTCGGGGGCTTTGGGGCCGTGGGGACCGGCCCTGGTACCTGCGTCCGGCCGGTACGCTCTGCACCTGCAGCCAGGAGTCGTCCACGGGCGGGGGCATGGGCGTGCTGACGGTGGTCGTGTTGATGTCGCCGATGATGCTGAGTGCCTCCTTCAGCGCGTGGTACATGCGCAGCATCTCGTCGCGCCGCTGCGCCTGCTCGGCGGACTCCTCCATCAGCGTGTTCTGGTCCCCGCACGAGTACAGGTTGGCCAGCAGCTCCGAGAAGATGAACTCCTTGGTCTGCGCACAGCGGGCAAAGGGGGCACGGGGCTGAGGCCTGCCGCCTGTGCCCCCTGCCCGCCCGTCAGGCCCTGCCGCACCGCGTGCTGGCCTGGGTTCGTTCTGACGCGGCCGCCGCCTGACCTTGGAGACACTCCCCCCATGGCCCCTTTCTCTGCTGGGCGACACTGACATCCAGAGAGGAAAATTCACCCGATTCACCACTGTCAGCGGTGGATCAGCACCCAGTGTACTACTAGGACATCTGCCTACTCAGCTTTGTGAGCCTTCCACTGCGCCGAAGGGAGGAAGACGATAGTTCGAAATGTTCTGAGCCTTTGAGAAAGAGTAACAGCTGTAACTGTGTGCCTGGATTGAGTAAAATGTGAGTCTCTACGTGTAGGGCTGGGTTAACTTTTTTTTTTTTTCTGAAACAGGGTCTTGCTACATAGTTCAGGCTGGCCTCAAATTCGCAGTGATCCTCCTGCCTCAGCCTCCTGAGTGCTGGAATTATAGGCGTGTGCCACCATGCTTGGTATTGGGTTAATGTTCTTAAAATCTCCATGAGTTTACTCACTCAGGTTCTGGGACATTCATGGAGGATGTAGAAAGTTTTACCCCAGTGCTCGAATCTCATTTACTCATTGCTCAAATATATACTGAGCACCTGCCATGTGCCACATGCTTTATTTCCATTTAATTCTCTTTTTATTTTTTTTTTTTTGACAGGGTCTCACTATGTAGTCCAGGCTGGCCTTGAACTCATGGTAATCCTCTTACCTCAGCCTCCTGACCGCTGGGATTATAGGCATCTAAACTCAGTTTTACTTCTCTGGGGCCCATGTTCTTTTGCTAAGCCACAGGTTGTGGTGGTGCTGTGAAGTGTGTATTTCAAAACTATTTCTGGGAGTTCTCAAGAGATGCAGATTCTTGGCCCCCTTCTGGAAAACATTTAGGCATGTTTGGCCACAACTTGGGTATGCGATTTACTTTCTCAACTGTAAATTTCATGAAATAGAAATCTATATTTCCAGTGGAAACTTAATGTCTGAATTGGATTTGGAAAACTTAGTATAAAAAAAGTATGTAAAATATCATGTTAATGTTATATGTTGAAAAATAATAGTTTGGATATTCTGGGCTTAAAATACACATTATTGAGCCAGGGATGGTGGTGTACGCCTATAATCCCAGCACTTGGGGGGATCGCCGCAAGTTTGAGGGCAACCTGGGCTACATAGTGAGTTCAAGGCCAGCCTGGACTACGTGGCACGACCTCGTCTCAAAAATCCGTAAAAAAAATCTATATCTACCTCTATATATTTATATAACTAAAATTAAATCTGTTTTTTTAATTGTGGTGCTGGGTACCAAACCTAGGACCCAGGGCCTCAAGCATGCTAACTATCAACTCTACCACTGAATTACATACCCAGCTATCTTTTTACAAGATGTGATTGAAAAATATGGTGCATGTTAAAATTAAAAAAAATTATTACAGTAAAAGATTGCTATTAACCCTCCTCAAAATACTCCCCCTTGTTCCAAACACACTTATTTCATCATCTGTGCTGCTTTTTCTTTTTTCTTTTTAAGAGTTTTTGAGACAGGTCTCGCTATGTATGTAGTTCAGGCTGGACTCAAACTCCCAATGATCCTCCTGCCTCAGCCTCCCGAGTGCTGGGATTATAGGCATGCACTATCGCACCAGCAAATTTTTAAAAATTTAAACCCTCACTGCACTGTTTCATCAGGCCTTGCATTTCTTCCATCATGGCTACTAGGAGATGTAGGTTTATGGACTAAAGCTGCCTTCTCCCCCTGGGCAGCTCTGGTCTGCACCCGCCTCCCCAGCCCCGCCCCTGGTGACACACGCACATTGTTGATCATGAGATGCATGATGGTCTTCGGCATGAGGTCTCGCACGGTCTTGTTGACAATGGCCATGTAGGAGTCCACCAGGTTCCGGATGGTCTCTACCTGCCGCTCCAGCTGGGGGTCCATGGAGTGCATGAAGCTATCTGAGCCATTCTCCTCGGTCTCACTGGCCTGCCGTTGGGGATGGGAGGGCATCAGTGCGGCCGGGCCCAGGCTGCCGGCATCCCCGGGACCTCAGTCTGCCCGCCTGGGCCCTGCAGGACCCAGAGTCCCCTCTGTGGCCCTCCTCTCGGCTCTGACCCCAGGGCCGAGAATCTGCCTCAGTTTCTTAATGCAGACATCAGAAGGGGATGTCTCCAAGCACCCTTGGCTGGAGACCAGGCCAGAGCTGGTGCCGGGCTAGAGGCAGCTGGCAGGAAGCAGGGGAGGGGGACACTCACTTTCTCCTTGTCCTGGGAGGTCCACATGGAGCCACAGAGGCCAGAACACCAGCATCGCCCGCCACCGCCGCCGCCGCCGCCACCGCAGCCACCGCCACCAGGCGCAGAAACAGACACAGAGAGGAAAAGGGGTGGGATTGAGTCACCTGGATCCTGCACCCCAGCTCTGAGGAAACTCTAGACACTTCCCTGTGAAAGGGGAGAAAGAGTGGGCGGCCACCAGAAACTGCCATCATCCTACAGGGTGCCGCTGCGGAGGGTGGGTGTTGGGGCTGCTCGCTGCTCCTGCCCCCGGGGAAAGCAGGGCGGGGGATAGCAGCTTTCTGTGAGGGTTTAGAAATGTGGCACAGGGCTGGGGATTTAGCTCAGTGGTTAGAGTACAAGCACAAGGCCCTGAGTTCGATCCCCAGCACCAAAAAAAAAAAAGAAATGTGGCACAACTTGGCATTTCTGAGGGTGTGGCTTCCCCGCCCCTCCTGCCTCTCACCCCAACACGCTCGGGGTACACGCCAGCCCGAAGGAAGGAGGCTTTCCAGCTGTCCACCTCCTCCTGTGTCTCGCAAGCTAGTTCCAGCTGCCGATAATCCTTGTAGACATTCCTGTAATACAGGGTGGGTGGGGAGGGAAGATGGGTGAAGTCCCGGTCTCCTCAGGGGTTAAGAGAAGGCCTGGACTTCGGGGTTATCATGCCTGGGGTCCAGCCCTGGCTTGTTTTCTAACCGTGGGCCCCCAGCAAAGTCTGCTCCCCTCTCCAGGCTTCGGTTTCCTCATCTGAAAGATAGGTTAATAACAGTTCCGAGCTGGGCATGGTGGTGCACGCTTGCAATCCCAGCACTTAGGAGGCTGAGGCAGGAGGATTGCCAAGAGTTTGAGGCCAGCCTGGACTACATAGGCAGACCCTGTCCCAAACCAAACCAAACCAAACCGAAATGAAACAAATTTCCTGTCTCCTGTGGTCATTGGGAGGCTTCAATGAAATGAGCAGCAAAATGCTTAGAAAGGGACTGAGCCCCCAAGAAAAAGGCCACGCATAAGACAGCTCAGCCCTGGCTGGGGTCTCAGATCCCCCCACCCCGCCCAAGCAGGAGAGAGAAGAGGCTGGGATGGGGAGTGAGAGGCTGGGTCCTGCCAGTGGCCCCAAGGGCTCCCGGGCAATGCGAGAAGGGGACAAAGTCAACAGGTGTCTTGTTTGTCTCCAGGGCCTGGCAGAGGGTCCCATGCAGATCAGGTACTAAACAAGTGACTGTAAAAGGGAGAAAGGAGGAAGGAAGGAAGGAAAGGAAGAAAAATGGGCAGGAGGGAAGAAATGCAGGAGGGAGTGGAAAGAGGGGAAGGTGATCTAGATACCAAGTAAAGTGGAAGCTTAGTAAATATCCATGAAATGAATGGCTGGCCGTGAGCCCTGGGCCAGGTCCCCCTCCTTGTGCATGGACCGTGTACCCAGCTTCTCTCTACCAGTGTGGGGAGCTGGGGCAAGCACCTCTGCTCCGTGTTGAAGAGGGCGAAGATGTGCTTGCTCGACATGAAGCCCTTCTCCACGTCACGCAGCTTCAGGTTGTCCACGGACAGCATGTATTTCTTCTCTTTCTCCTGTGGGCAGAGACAGGAGCCATGGGGGAGGCTGGCACTGCCACGCCTTGGGTCCTTATGAGCGCTTTACGCTGCAGGATGGCTGAGCACCAGCCTGATATAAAGCCTGGCGCTGGGGCCTTCAAGCTAGTCATACCCACCCTGCATGTGTGACAGTTCCCAAGGGGCTGCTGAGGGGGTGAAGCGGTTCCCACTCCCACCCTAAGAAGTGCTGGAGGTGGGTCAGGCGGCTCCAGGAACCTCTCTTAGCTTGGCTTGGCTGCCCGACTTCATTTCCGGACTGCAGACCCAGGGAAGGGGGGCTGCCAGCCCACCCCCCCGGCCACCCATGTGGTAGAGACCAGACACACAGCACATGCCTCTGTGTGTGTGCGTGCACGTGGTTGTGTGTGCATACATTTAGTTGTGTGCTTGTCCAAGCACAGGCAAGCCCAAGTGTGTCATTGTGCATGCGTGTACACGTGTGTGGGGGAAGGCGTCCAACACAATCAGGAGTCAGGGTGATCATGTTTGTGTATCCTGTGGAGGTCTGTGCACTCTGTGGGTGCGCATGGCAACCGTGCAGGCCTCGTGTTGCGTGGGTGTCCCATGGGACCTGTACCTTGGGGACACATGTGTGCAGTTTGTACATGAGGCTAGACGTGTTCGGTTTATCTGGAGTTGTGTGGAAGGGGCTATGTGTGTCTGGGAACAGACACGTGGCTGTAGGCTGCGGTGTTTCTGGGGAGGGGTTCAGAGATCTTGGGAAAAGGTAGGTCCCCCACAATGGGGTTCTGGAGCAGGGAGGGGTTTCTGCTGCCTCTACCATACTTGCTTGGACCTATGTCCGAGGGATGGAATCTCTGGGACTCACAGGGCTTGGCACAAGACTCGTCTAGGATCTCAGGTGGGGGGCTGGGTTAGGGGGACCTTGCTTCTCCATCCTGGCGTCATCCTTCCCACCCCTCTGCCCCCCACAGCCGCCTGGACCATGCAGCCACATAAAGCCCTCTTTATGCCAGGCGGGTGGCCGGGAGCCCCAGAGGACGGCTGGGGGAGGAGAGGAGGAAGTTGCACACACGGCCAGAGAACATCTGGAACCGTTCGAAGGAGGCCCCGCCGCAGCCGCGCCGCCCGCGCTTGGGGTTGGACACTAGGTGGGAGCGGCCTCCTCCCCCAGCCCTCCCTTCCTGCCGCCGGCCCCCTCCCCAGGCCCCTCCTCCCAGCCCGGCTCCCGCTCACCCCTGCCACGTCAAAGGAGGCAGAAGGGGAGTCGCAGCGGAGAGGGACCGCGGCTGGCCGGGCTGGGAGGACACGGGCTGGGACTGGGGGGGCCTTGGATACCAGGGGATGGGGTCGAAGCTCCCACCGGATGGACGGACGGACACTGCCGCCGGAATGGACCAGAGGACACCTCCACTCCGTCTACCCAGTGTTTAGACTATCTGTTCAGGACTCCCAAATTGTACAGTAGTCTGCACATTGGTTAGGCTGGGCTGGGTTAGACCCTCGGCGCCGCTGCTGGAGAACTGGACTGACCCCCGCCTGCCATCCCAGAGCCGGAGCCTGGAGCGGAGGCCGGGGACTCGGGGGCACAGGGAGGGTGGGGCGGAGGTGCAGAGGGAAGGGGTACCACCCTGCCCTGGTAGTGGTGATGGCGGGTGGGCAGGGGAGGAAGGCTGAGAAGACAGAAGTCATGGGGAATTTGAGGGGTGTAGGTAGTTGCCTGTCTGTCCGAGGACCTGCCGCACCCTGAAGACCAGAGGGCAGGCAGCTGGGTGGAGGGGGAGGTGAGACCCCTGTCCGCAGGCCCAGATCACCTCCAGGACCCCAGTGGTCTTAGTGCAAAAATCCACTCAACCTCACCACGTACCTTGACATTCACCCCACCACAACTCGGGCACGTTTATCTGCACACCCAGATTTTAAAGCCCACACCCATACCGCAGGCACACAGCACATCACAAGTGCATGCACATATACGTGTGCGTACACACACACGCAAACACAGCCTCACGATGGAATCATCCCCTCCCCCACCCTCCTATCCCAAACGTTCTTGAAAATCTCACACTCACATGCTCCCTCCCAAGCCCACTCCCCACCCCCTTCCCTCGCACCCAGGCATGGCACACACACCAGGAGTCACACTGCAAGCACACACACTCACACCTAGTGCTTTCAACCCAGCACATTCACCTACAAGACCCCCGGCCCAACATCTGCAAGTGTACACGCGTACACATGCAGCCCCCCACACACTACTCAGCCGGTTTTCACACACGACTAAGCTCAAAGGCACACACAGGGCGCAAAAAAGATCCAGACTCTGGGGCATGAGGACAGGGGACTCTTCAGTTACGCTCGCCCCTCCCCAGGGTGGCCAGACATGGACCTTACCCCAGGTCACACCATCCCCTGGCCCTGTGTAGAAAGCGCGGTTTAGGAGCCCCAGACCCTCGGGGGTGTCTAGGGAGCTCGCCAGGGTGACAGAGCAGGAAGCCAACTCCCAGCCCGTGTCCCATGCCACCTCAACCTCCATTCCTTTCAGGGGCCCCCAGGCTGGGGGAGAGACCAGGGTTGGGGTAATAAGGTCCAGATGGCTTGAAGCCCCTGCTGGTGACAACGGAGGGTCCCACCCAAGGTGGGGAGGGGGGACCCTGCTCGGAGCAGACTTGGAGGAGACAGGGACCACGGTGGGGGCGTGGAGAGTAAAAACAGCCATCATCCCAGCCCTGCTTCCCCGCTGAGAGCACCCTATCTGCATCAGCCCCTCAGGAAGAGGAGGGTCCCTTCCCCCACCCCGCAGCCAGCTGGAGTTCATTAGCACAACCCCCAACCCTCCCTGCTCTCTCTGGTCACCTCTGGAATCCAGATGTGGAAGCCAAACAGGCGCACTCTTAAAGGAGACCAGAGCAGCGGAGGGAGGTGGCGGGGGCTTCCGGGCACCCTCGAGGGCAGGGAGGTATTTCGGGGTGGCCCTGCAGGGCACTATCACTCTTTGCCCCTTGGCCTAGGGGCACCCTGTGCAGCTCCCCTGGACAGCGGGGACCAAGGGGACTGGGGTGCAGGGGTTAACCGGGTGTCTGGCAGCCAGAGTGGTGTGTGTCATGGCCTGCTGGGGCCACAGAGGAGGCGGCACGCCCTGGAGTGAGCAAACAGGAAGGCCACTGGGCCTCAGGCAGGGAGGGCACCCAGCGCCCCTGCCCACCCTCCCCAGGGCGCTTGGTCTCACATCTCGGTTCTGCCAGGCCACCGTCTCCTGATGACCTGGTGAACAGGGGACCTCCCCCAGAGCACCCTGCACTGCCTGGCGCTGGTCCTTGTGCCCCATCTCCACCCATGAGTCTTTCCCTGCATCCCGATCCATCCGGCCCATCCCGTGCCACTGCCAGCCGAACCCTGATGAGCAGCAAACCCTCTGCTCACCTCATCATCCTTATACCAGGACAGGTTCTCAGCAGTGAGCACAAACCAGTACTCCTTGGAGCCCCCCTTCATGATGCCAATGTTGTTGATGGTCAGCCAGCCCTTCCGGATGACCTGGTGGGGAGGGGGCATGAGGTCAGTATGTGGGGCCTGAGGAGGAGGGGTGGGCAAATAGAGGTGTGGAAAGCCCACCCCTTTCCCAGTGCTGGGAGACCTGACTGGTCAGGGAGGGTAGGGGCCAGACTTGCCTGGCTTGATTCACAAGGGACCAGAGAGGAAGAGAGAGGAAGGCAGGGTGCAGCTCAGGGTAAGGAGCCTTCTGTCTGAGCAAGGGACTGGCAACTTTGGTAGGCGATGAGCTCCCCATTGCTGAAGGTGTACAAGCAGAGTTTTGTAGCTGATTGGGCAAGACAACTCCAAGTGTGTTGGAAGCTTAAAGTCTGACCTAGTCTAAGACTTGTTTCTGACCTCAGGGACTTTGCACATGCTGGTGTTGCCTCTGCCTAGAAAGTACTTCTTCCTTTTCACCTGGCAAATACCTAAATTAATCTGTGGGTATCAACTCAGAATTTATATTCCCAGGGAGGTCTCAGTGTAAATCACAATCCTTGTAGTAATAATCTTTGATATTCTCTTAGGTTTTCTATATAACAATGACTGTAATTTTAATATACCTGTGTGTGTGTGTGTGTGTGTGTGTGTGTGTGTGTGTGTGTGTATCTGTTGATGTAGTCTCCTCCTGCTACATTTTTTTTCTTTTTTTTTTTGAGACAGGGTCTCACTGTGTGGTTCAGGCTGCTCTTGAACTCAAGATGATCCTCCTGCCCCAGCCTCCTGAGTACAGGGATTACAGGCATGCACTACCACATCCGGCTTAAATTGTGAACTGTCCTGCTCAACAGTGTATCTCAGCTCCTTGCAGACAGTGAGTGGTGATATGAGTAAGTGAGTGTCACACTAGTGTGGTTCAAGAATCTCTGATCCGGGCCCAGGAAGGCAGCGAGCAGAGACTGAGCTGTGGACTGTCTAGGCCCCCTTCTTCCTAGGGAAATCTCAGAGTAACAAGCAGGAAGCCGCGGTCCCCAGGACTTTCCCAAGCCACTGCCACAGACAGTGCCACTCCAAGGGCAGGGTCACTGCCTGGGCCCAGGCAGTGGGTCATCCAGAGGGTGTGGTTTCTGCTCCCTCCTCTGGCCTGACCTCCCTGATTGCTTCTGTGAGCATCCAGAGAAGACCCAAGGAGGCCTGGGGATGGCAGTGGCAAAGGCCCTGGGGCAGGCCTGGTTCCTTCCTGCCACCCTGCTCCTTGCCCTACCTGCAGCCTTCGCCCTCCCCTTGATCACCCCCAGCTCATCCCTGAAGTCCCTCTGGGGACCTCCATCCTTCCTGGGCTCTCGGGGGTCCCAGCTGAGCTGCCCTGTGCTGTCACACTCATTCAACCCTCATTCCTGGTGAGCCAGACAGACCCGACCTCGCTTGTGGAGTTCAAGAGGGAAGTGGATGTCACACAAATGCATAGCTTCCTACGCGGAAACTACAGCCTCCTGAACTCATAGGCTAATGCTCAGGCCTAGAGCTCCTGTGTGCCGCTGGGGTGAGCAAGGGCTTCTGATGTGAGAGTGTCTCTGCAGACATCCGAGGGACAGAGAGCAGGAAGCAAGGTGGGGAGGGGCTTGTTTCGACTTTGCATTCATCTCCGTTCAGCTCTCCAGTGGAGGGACTGTTGGCTGACATAGCCATTCACCCAAATGCGCCCAAATACCCTTCCGTCCATCCGTTCACCCGCCATCCATCCAACAGATGTTTGAGGAGCGCCGCCCCAGTGGCAGGCCACCCCCACACAGTCTAGCTCTGCCTGGGACAGGCCTCGGCTCATGCATGTGGATGGATGGGCGCATCGGATCGCTCGCGAGGCCAGGCCTTGCTCCAGCTGTGAGCAGGTGTGGAAGGCTCGTGTGCTGGTGTGTGCAAGTGGCTCAAGCCAAAAGGTGCCCTCTTGCCCCCTGTGGACCCGACTCGCGATGGACCCCCCACCTCCCCCTCGCTGTGCAAGCCCAGAGCCCCAGTCCTGGTACTCACCAGAATCTCATCCTGCAAAGGGGTAACCATAGCAACCACGAGAGCATCGGGAGAGAGGAGAGAGGGTTACTGAGGCAGAGTGGGAGGCTTGTGGCTGGCAGACGACAGGCTCCCTGGACCCGCAGGACCCTCGCCCTTGGGGGAGGGGGTTCTCAGAGCTCGGTGTCCATCCGGCACCCTCCATCCCTGGGGCTGGGCGCTGGGGCCCACTCACCTGGTTGCCAGAAGCCTTCTTCTTGTTCATCTGGTTGCTCCTCTGCTGAGCACTGTTGGAACGGAGGGGAGGAGTCTCAGGACCCTCAGTCCAGCTCCAGTGCCCACTACTCAGGGTGAGCCTGGCAGCCCTGGACTCTGCACACATGGACACGTTGCACCCCAGGGTGCTCTTCCCTGTCTGGGGAGCACTCACTTGGCAAAGCCTATGAAGTCTTCGTGGTTGGTGTTCATGTAAGCCAGCTCAATATCGATGAGAAGCATGACCTTCGTGGGCACCGGGGTCAGCGTGGGCGTGGAAAAGACATGGCAGAGTTTAGAGAAACACGGCTGACTGGGAGAAAAACACTTGCGGCATGTGGAGGTTAGGGTCCTAAACAAATAAACAGTTCCCCGAGCGGCCAGCAAAGACCGAAGAGATGCAAGTCAAAATAACTGAAGAGCATGAACAGGCTCTTTGCGGATGCAAACAATAAGGATTTGTCAAAACTGATCACCCTCATTAATACAGAAATGGGTCTGGGGGGGCTGGGGATTTAGCTCAGTGATTAGAGTGCTTGCCTTGCAAGCACAAGGTTCTGAGTTCGATCCCCAGCACCAAAAAAAAAAAAAAAAAAAAAAAAAAAAAAAAAAAAAAAAAAAAAAAAAAAAAAAAAAAAAAAGAAATGAAAGTTGAAACAATGAGATCGTTTTTTTAACTTACTGCATAATAATAATCACTGTTAATGACCAGTTTGGGCACAAGCACAGAGAGATGGACTGTTTCATACACTCTTACATACACTCTGTCATACACTTGGTAGAACTATGCTTTTTTTTTTTTTTGGTGCTGGGGATCGAACTCAGGGCCTTGCACTTGCTAGGCAAGCACTCTAACCGCTGAGCTAAATCCCCAGCCCCTATACTCTTTCTTGTTTGTTTTGAGACAGGGTCTCCCTAGGCATTCCAGGCTGGCCTGGAACTCTCGGTGATACTCCTGTCTCAGCCTCCTGTGCGTTGGGATTACAGACGTGTGCCACCACGCCTGGGTCAGAAGTATAATCTTTTTTCCATGCTGGGGTTTGAACCCAGGACCCTGCATATGCTAGGCAAGTGCTCTACCTCTGAGCGACACGACCAGCCCCAGAAGTATAATAATCATCATGTTCTGGAGGGCCATTTGGCAACATTTAGCAAGATTAAAATGCACATACTCCTTCTAAGATTATATCTCACAGGTGAACTCATGAAATGAAAAAAGATAGAGCACCAGTGTTCAAGGTAGTATAAGGTTTTGTTTTGTTTTGAGACAGGAGCTTATTACATTGCCCGGCCTGGCCTCAGACTCCTAGTTTCAAGTAATCCTCCTGCTTCAGCCTCCCCAGTAGCTAGGACTACAGGCTCATGGCACTGCACCCAGCTGTAGTATGATTTGTAATAGAGAAAAATTAAGAACAAGCCATCAGAAGGTGGAGTAGATTATAGTACTCCATATAACAGAGCACTCTGCAGCTGTTCAAAAGAATTTTTAGGTTCTGGTATGGGAGACGGCAACACCCCCACAAGTTATTAGTGTGCAGGGACTCAGGATTGAGTCGTTGAATCCTGATGAAGGATTTCCTGGAAGCAGCCTGCCTGGTCCAGCCCCAGTCCCTGCTGCTTCCTGTGAGCACAGACTCCCACAAAGGAAGGGCTTCTGCCTCCCAGGACTGCTAAAGACCAAAGAGATGGGGCATCAACAGAGGTTAAGTACTGCAAGTGTCTTTAGAGATCACAACAGAATTGTGGTTCTTTAAGAGAAAGGTAGAATCCAGCTGGGCGTGGTGCGCTTGCCTGTAATCCAGGACTTAGGAGGCTGAAGCAGGAGAATTCTCAGTTCAAGGCCAACCGGGGCCACCTAGCAAGATCCTGTCTCAAAACAAACTGTAGAGTCTGGATGTAGCCCATGAGAGAATGACCCATTTCGGGGTACAAATCAAAAAAAAATCATCGAAAGCAGGGACTTGAACAGGTACTTATATACCCATCTTTACAGAAAGTAGAAACAACGCAAATGAATAAATAAAATGTGGTGTGTATAGTGAATGGAGTATTATGCACAAGTTAAAAAGGAAGAGGATTCTGGCACATGCTAAAACCCAGATGACCCTGAAGATGTCATACTTAGTGAAGTAAGCTAGACACAGAGAACAAATACTGTAGGATTCCACTTGTATCTCTACAGAAAGGAGGAAGGAGGCTGTTGGGCTGGGGAGGGGCAAAGGGGAGTTAGTGTTTAACGGGACCAGAGTTTCAGCTTGGAGGATGAAAAGAGGTCTCTGGATGGGCAGTGGTGGTAGCTAAGCCCACAGCTGGAACGTACTCAATACCTCTCAATTGTACACTTGAAAATCTCTAAAGTGGTGTATTTGGTTACGTGTATTTTACTACCATAAGAAAGGGAGATGAGGGCTGGGGATTTAGCTCAGTGGTTAGAGTGCTTGCCTAGCAAGTGCAAGGCCCTGAGTTCGATCCCCAGCACCAAAAGCAAAACAAAACAAAGCAAACAAACAAAAAACAGGGGCAGAGTCAGTATGAGGGGAAAGAGAAAGACGCAGCCCCTAGAGACAAGACAAGAAGAAGGCCAGGCACGGTGGTACGTGCCTCTGATCCCAGGATCGCTGTGAGTTTGAGGCCGGCCTGGACTACATAGGGAGACTCTGTCTCAAAAAAGCGACAGAGAAACAGACAGGAAGAAGGGAGTGTTGCAGGGGCAGGAGGGGAGGTGGCTCACCTGCTCCTTGGTGCGGCCCTCACGCTCCCGGATGTGGGTAGTGACGATGCGCTCCATCTCCTCGCGCAGCCTCGGGTACTGCTGGAGCTGGGGGAGGCAGGAAGGGAGAGCGCCACGTACACAAGGGGCACGGTCAGGGGGCACCCGGCCCACCCAAGTCCCGGGGTCCGGGGCAGGCGGGAGGCATACACAGAAGGCCCTGCCAGGCGGGAAGAGGGCCCTGGGCTCCTAGGAAGCGGACAGCACCAGGCCTTGGCCACCCCTTTCCCCTAAGTGTGGGTTTCAAATGGCAATTTGTGGGTTTTCCTGGCTCCAGTGCCCACGGGGCGAAATACCCAGGAACCAGCCTGCGCAGTACCATCTTGGCGCTGACTGGGTGAACAGAGGTCTGTGGGACAGCGGTGGCTTCCAAGGCCTCGCTGAGCTGCGGGGCTGCCCGAGCCTTCCTAAGGCTGGGGGTGGCTGGCTGGGCAGCCTCCAGGGTCCTAGCTGGGAGAGACTGGGGAGGGCAGGGCTCAAGGTGCCGGGGGCCTCCTGCGTAAGGCTGTGGGTGGACAATGCTCTGTCAGAGCTGGGGGTGAAGGGGGCATTGCAGGGGAAACTAGCAATCACACCAGGGGCCATGCGGGAGCCACAGACAGGCATGCGAGGGCACAGGAGCATGCGGAGGAGGGTGCCAGCAGCATGAGCAGTACCCCGCGGGGCCTGGCTGGGCCCTGATGGTAGAGTCCACCCAGTCCTGCCCCCTTTGCATGCCTCTGACTGACACCATCATCCAGCTCCCTTGGGGTGAGACTTCCGCAGTGCCTCTTCCCCCTAGTTATTCCAAACCCTTCCCTGTGAAGCCTGCTCTCTGCTCAGCCAGGCTTGGACAAAGCCAATGATGGACTCTGCTCCAAGTGTCTGCTGGCTGTCACCACTTCCAGAAATCCTGCCCAGAGCACGGAGAGCTGAGCTAGGGGCCTCCCATGCCCCAACCTCCCCCATCCCACTGGGCAGTAACTGTCCCAATGGCAGCGGGTGTGGGCCCGCGCACATGGCTGGTGCTCAAAGAGGGCGTGTTGAAGAGATGGAGGGATGGATGAAGGATGGATGTCCTCGGGTGGCGGCACAGGATCTCCAACTCTCGGGGAGACTCACCGAGCCTTGAGGGCAGAGCCCACCCGCGGGGCCCTCCAGGCCTGCTGCCTCTCCCTGGGAAAGCTAGGACAGCGCCTTGCCACCCCCCCCCCCGAGCCCGTCCCGGTTTTTGAGATGGTGTCTTGCTAGTAGTCCAGCTAGCTTTGAACTCATGGTGATCCTCTCGAGCCCGGGATTACAGGCGTGCACCACCCTGCTCAGCTTCCTTGTACTTTTTCTGTGCCTGGATCACGCCCCTCAGGTGGGCTCCCCAAAGTGGGACCAGAGCCTGGGCGGGGTGGTTTACCTGGATCACAGGGGAGCCCCTGAGGACCAGATGGGGGCTGAGGAGCTTGCAGGGGTGGGGGTCTGGAAGGGCAGGAGAACGGGGAAGAAAGTGGTGTCCCACATGCCAGCCCACGAGAGGCAGGCATCAGATGCCCACGCCCCACCATCCAGTGGCTATGCCGAGGGCACACCGGGGGCCACGAGGGCCAGGGGCCTGGGGAGGGGCCGCCTGAGGCCAGGAGCTGGGAAATGCTGGCAAGGGGCCCCGTAGGCTCAAGGGAGACCCCGCCCCACACCTCTGAGTCACAGCTACTAGGCCTGAGTGGGTCCCAGGCTCCCTCCCAGGGCAGGGCTGGGGTGACAAGAAGGGAGGAGGGAGCAATTTGCCAAAGAGCATGACCAGTTTGCCCACCAATCGCCTGCATGGGACATTTCTCAAGTTTTCCACGTGTCACACGTGTCAGGGCAGCCTCAGCCCCTTTGAGGAGTTCTGTTCCCTTCGAGCATCTTTTTCCATCCTGGCTGCCTGGGAGCGTTTCCGGGACTTTTAACCAGTTTTGACAATGAAACTTTTTTCTCTCTTGGTCTTGGTAAAGCAGGCCAGGCAGCCTGGAGCCTGCTGGTTTAGTGGCCGGGGAGACAGTTCCTACAGCCACAGTGCCCTGGGTTCATAGCCAGCCCTGCCTGCCCACTTTCCTTAGCAAGGTGACCGGATTTCGTTGAGCCTCAGTTTCTCCATGCGCCAAATGGTGCCTTTCCTCTTAGGGTCCTTGAGGTAACTGAGAAGCAAACCCCGTATCCAACCTTAAATTCTAAATTTCATCCAGAGGGGTTGAGGATTTAGCTCAGTGGTAAAGCACTTGCCTAGCAAGTACAAGACCCTGAGTTCGATCCCCAGCGCGTGTGCACACGCGCACACACGCGCGCGCGCGCACACACACACACACACACACACACACATTCATCCAGAGATGAAAAGTCTAATCCCAGCAGGGTTAGGAGTAACTAGAGTTAAACACTTAGGAAATTAAAAAAAAAAAATTAGCAAACTTCTCACAGGAGTGACTTGGTATGCTCAAAAAACTTGCGGAGGAGGAAAAAAAAGGACAAAGAGATGTGAGTTTGAGGGGTGCTGGGGATCGAACTCAGGGCCTTGCACTTGCTGGGCGTTCTACCACAGAGCTAAAACCCCAATGCCAGATGAGTTTCGTTATTGAGGAAAAATACTGTTGTTAAACAAATCAAAATGCAAAAAATATTATTTTCCTGCTATTTATTTATTTATTATTTTTGTGTCAGGGTCTCACTACGCAGTTCAGGTTGGCCTTGAACTCACTACATAGCCCAGGCTGGCCTTGAACTTGCAGTGATCCTCCTGCCTCAGCCTCCCAAGTGCTGGGATTATAGATGTGCGCTACCACACCTGACTTTTTTTCTTGCTTTTTAGGTCAAAGTTTTCCTTTTCAAAGTTTTTGTTTCCCAATTTTTCTTTTCTTTTTATTTTGGGTGCTCGGGATTGAACTTAGGACCTTGTGCTTGCTAGGCAAGCACTCTACCACTTGAGCTAAGTCCCCCAAGCCCTGTTGATCAATTTTTCTATTCATAAAAATCATACAGATTCAGTGTAAAATATTTGAATTTTAGTACATGTGCTGCCGAAGCGAGCACTGGTGTAAAATATTTGAACACGACTAAAATTTGCAAAGTAGAAATAGAAAAATTCCTCTGTTCCTTGTCCTTTTTGGAAATAAAGTTTAGCAACTGGTGAGTATGAATTTGGACTTTCTGTTGTTTCTGTTGTGGTTCTGGGGGCTATCCCAGGGGCGCTCTGTTACTGAGCGACATCCTCTGCTCTTAGTATTATTATTCATTTTGAGACAGTGTCTTGGTAAGTTGTCCAGGCTGGCCTGGAATCTGTGACCTTACCTGACTCAGCTTCCTGCATAGCTGGGATTTCAGGCACGTGCCACTACACATAGATGACTTTGGAATTCTATCCCTCAATTTATTTTTTTTTCCCAAAATACCATAAACATTCTATTCTGAAATCTGAGTTTTTTCCCCCCACAGTAAGCTGTGGAGGGACATGTGACTAGAAACAAATGTATCTTGTGCTTTTAAGAGCTGCAGTCTTCTTATCTGTCATCTGTATAGAACTTGACATGTTATTGAGCCTCTCTTTTTTTTTTGAGACAGGGTCTCACTATGCAGTTCAGGCTGGCCTCGAACTCACTCTGTAGCCCAGGCTGGCCTCGAACTTGCAGCGATCCTCCTGCCTCAGCCTCTCGAGTGCTAAGATTACAGGCATGCACCACGGTGCCTGGCACTTTCCTGTCCAACCCCCCTCTGCCCCCGCCATGGGAGACTAAACCACGGCTTTCGCACTGACTACATCCCCGGTCCTTTTTGGTTTTAGTTTTTGTTTTGTGACAGGGTCTTGCTAAGTTACTAAACTACACAGGCTGGGCTCAAACTTTGTCTTCCTCCTCAGCCTCCCAGACTGCTGAGATCACGGGCATGCACTCTCATACCTGGTTTATTGATCTCCTCTTGATAGATATCTGAGTTGTGTCCAAAATTTTACCTTTGACAAAAATTACTACACTCCTTTTGGCCCTCAATTCAGCTAAGTGTTCTACGGCCTTTAAATGTTTATATCTAGTAATCCATCGTCTAGGAATCTAGCCTTAGGAGGTAATCCTAGAGAAAGAAAAACTATATATCTTTATATTTGAACATGTTCAATGGCAGGTTATTTATTCATAATACTGAAAAACTTGGCAACTATTTAAATGTTCAACAATGGGAATGTAGTTAAGTAAACTACAATAAATCTATTTCTTAGACTCTCATGCAATCATTAAAAACGTTTCTGTGGACTATATAATAATTACCCCCCAAAATACATCTTATTAAGAGAAAAAGCAGGATGTTAATACATTCACAGTGTGATAACCTAACAAAATGAACAAACCAATGTATACATATTAAACAAAACCAAAAAACCGAACAAGATTTGGCCAGATACGGTGGCACATGTCTGTAATTCTGCTACTGGGGAGGCTGAGGCAGGAGGATCAAGAATTCAAGGCCAGCCTGGGAAGCATATCAAGACCTACTCTTGAAATTAAAAAAAAGAAAAAAGAAAGAAAAAAGGGCCGACATAGCTCAGTGGTAGAACATCTGTGGTGTCAGGCCCTGGGTACCACCAAGAGGAAAAAAGGAAGAAAGGAAGAAAGAAGGCAAGTAAGCAGGCACTGGGCGTGGCACTGCATATCTATAACCATAGCACTTAGGAGGCTGAGACAGGAGGATGGCTGTGAGTTTGAGGCTAGCCTGGACTAGATAGTGAGACCAAAGCCAACCCGAACTGCATAGTAAGACTCTATCTCAAAAAAAAAAAAAAAAGAAGAAGGATAGAAAAGAAATGATTTGGAGAAATACAGAAAGTTTTTGGAGGGCAGTCTTGCAGAAGTTATTAAAACTCTAACTGAAGCATCGCAAATGGGAGAGTGAGTGCACAGACCCTTTGGAGAGAAGGCCCGGCGCCCATCTCTACACAGCAGCGTACAGGGTTCTGCAGGGTGATGCTGTGTTCCCCCTCAGCATGGGGCGCTTTTCAAACACAGGGAAGACTGGAGCTGGGGAGCTGGGGGGGCGGTTTCTGGATTCTGGACCAGCTGCCGCCGCCAGAGGATTCTCTTGCACACGGTGTAGGGGAGGGGGACTGCTTTGGGTGACCTGGCTGAAAATCCCCAAAATACCCCCAAAAGTAGACAAACAGGAAAAAGGCATCTAAAAGGTTACAGGCAACTCAAAGGAGGCTGACCCATCTAACGTGCCTGGATTACCGTGGAGTGAGTAATCCAATATGCTTTTAGGCAAATTGGTTTTGAGGGACTGGATGTCTCCCCCACCTCAGGAGGCCCTGACCCCAGGCCCTTTCCTAAGTCTGCTTTTCCTTTCAGAGTCTCTGGTCACCTGTCAAATGGACATAAGGCCACTTCTGAAGGATGTTGAGAGAATTAAACCAGATGCAAGTCAGGCTTAATTAAGTCAGGGCAAGCACTTAGCCTGGTGCTTGTACATAATAGCTGTTCAATAAACAGCAGCCGTCTTTTCTCAGTATTGTGGTCCTCATTGTCATTCTTTTTGTTTGTCTGGTTTTTTCAGACAGGGTTTTGCTATATAGTTTAGGCTGGCCTTGAACTTACTCTGTAGCCCAGGCTGGCCTTGAACTCACAACAATCCTCCTGCCTCAGCCTCCCGAATGCTGGGATTACAAAAGGCACTGCCACCACACCTGGCTGGCATTGAGGAAGCTTGAGTTTGAGCAAAGTCCTCCGGCAGAGACAGGGCCTGGAGGGACCATGAGGACAAGGAGACCCAGGGTTCTAAGCCGGCAGGAAACATCAGGGCAGGGGTCACCCAGCGCGTGAGGGTGTCTGGTCTCCATGGGGAGCCCAGAGGCGCCAGGTGTTTGGCAGATGGCGCTGTCCCCCGGGAGGCCTTGGCCACGCAAAGGGACGGCTGGGCCCAGCCCCGCCCAGGCGGCCGCCGTACCTTTTCGCTACACTTTCTGATGGTGGCCGTGAGCTCACTGACTACCATATCCACACACTTGATACTGGGCTCTTTGAGCTTCTGCACCTGCTTTTTCACTGTGGCTTCAAAAGCGAGGTCAGGTGTGAAGAGGCCCGTCCTGCACCCGGGGAGGACGAGGAGGAGGAGGACAAAGGGGGGACGAGGGGGAGCGGCTGGGTGGGCGCGTGGGTGGGGAGCAGGAGGGGAATGAAAGCCAAGCGGGCGGTCTCCGGGGTGGGGGAGGATGGCACAGGCGTGGGGGAAGAGACACCGACACGGAGAAAGAGAACAGAAGACAACGTGAGCGTGCGACCCGGCCCGCCCTGCCGCCACCCGGGTGCTGGAAGGCTAGAGGGCTGGAACAGAGCCCCTGTTCAGCGGGCGAAGGATCCCGACTGGCTTCAGACCCTCACCGCGGGGCTGCCCAACCCTCCCCAGCTAGGCTAGGCCTGCTTACTCTTCCTTTTCCAGACCCATTTTTGTCTATGCCGTGGGTCTTCCTAAGGAGCTGACCCAGGCCAGGCCAAGGCCAAACCTACCCACCTTCTGTTCAGTTTTAGGTTTTCCGGTGCCCTCTGCATTTGCTTCATCCTGACTCCAAAGCCCAGCACTGTTTCCTACCTCCACCAGGGCTGCTGTGTCTGGGTGCCCAGGCTGTGCACTGACCAACTCCAGGGGCCTCCATGTGCATGGACTGCGGTGCCAATGGCCTTCTGGAGGTCTCTTGGAGCTTCAGTGAGCAGTCGGGTCTCTGCTCCAGCTCCTTGCCCTACTCCTGCCCCCCTTTTCTCCCCAAGGGGTATCCCTTGCCTTTCCCCCAAAGTGGGTTGGTGGAACTCAGCTTCAAAAGAGAGAGAGAAGAGGAAGACAGAAAAAGTGGAGGTGGTGATAGACAGGGGCTGGGGCAGCATGGGGACAGGAGAGGAAGCGGGGCTGGGGTGGAATCGGGGAGCCCCGGACTTGGGAGTCCAGAATTCTGGCTTCCAGAACAGTTCTGCCACTGTGGGCCTCCCCACGCTGGCCTCCCCGTGTGGCCCTGGGGGCCCAGACGACACAGCAGATGGGAGACAGCTCTGTCCCTGGAAGGCTGGATGTGGATGGAAGGGAAGGCCTGAGTGAGGGTGGGTGACAATGGGGAGATGGAGGACAGCAGGGTCATGGCGTCCACTAGTCCTGGACCCTCTGCATCCTTCCTGCATCCTGATTTCCAGAGCCACGCCCGAGAGGGCCCTGTACCTCACCTGTCTCCAGCCAAGGTTTCCCCAGGACCCCTCCCTGGAGACCCCGAGAGGACCCACTTTTGTGAGCAGGGAGGGGGCACAGCAGGGTCCCCCAAGCCCTACTCTCTCCGAGCTGGGGAGACCATAGTGGGTGCTGAGGGCCAATGTCCAGCCATCATCCTTGTCTCCCCAGTGTGCAACCTGTGGTCCCCAGGGCTGGAGGTGGGTCCCCCTCGCCTTCCCTACCCCGCTGGGGTCTGTACATGCTGCCGCAGAGGCAGTGGGGACACAGGGTGTGGGGACATGGGGGAGGGGCCTGGCAGAGTGCACGGCGGGGTGGAGGCAGGCTGCCGGCCGGCGGGGTTACCTTCTTGGTGCACTGTCTAACCGTGCTGATTAACTCCGAGATAACCATGTCCACACACTTGAGACACGGTTCTCGGATCTTCTTCACCTGCTTTTTCACAATGGTCTCAAAGGCCATATCTGGGGTAAACAGCCCCGTTCTGAACGCCCGGAGCAGGAGAAGGGCAGAGTGTCACGGGCCAGTGCCTGCCACAAGTGCCAGGCCAGGCCCCTCCCCAGACCCCTAAGCTGTGCCTGGAGGAGCTATACTACCCTCTCTGGGCCTCAGTGTCCCCATCTGTCAAATGGGCAGGGGGCTGTAAGGCGGGGCTTCCCATCAGTGCTCTTGGGGGCAGGACAAGGTCTACATGTGTCTGTGATGTCTGTCCTCTTCCTCTTATGTGTCCCTACAAAAGGTTTTCTGGCCCAGATAGCTCAGAAATTGCCAAACTGGGTTCCCCTTAAGAGCCTTTCCAGGAATAGAGCCTTCTGCCTGTAGACTCAGCAGAGACGGTTTCCTTAGAATTGAGCCTGCACCAATGCAGCGACATTTGGGTCTCAGTCACTGCCTGGTGCAGAGTAGGTGCTTTAAATGTTCCTGCTGAGTGCATCTGTTGAATGGGCATGGGTCAGATCGGGGTCCCTGAAGAGGGTCCCAAGCTTTGAAGGAGCGCAGTCTATCTATCCCCCTTCCTGTCCCCTGGGCCTCGGGTGGCCCAGAAGTAGGGAGGTGGTAGGATGGGCTGGCTTGAGCCAAGGGGCAGGTGGGAGGGTCGGGCGGGCGGAGAGGCCCCCCTGTCATGGAGGGATGCAGACCCCCACCCAGGTACTCTGCCCAGGCCCTGCCTGGCGGTGCGGGCTGAGGTGTCTTGCCCTAGGGAAGGGAGCAGGTCCAGCTTAGAGGGGGCTTCCCTGGCCGCCTGTGCCCTGTGCTTCTAGGCCCTGCTCCTAGGGACAGCAGAGGAGGGCAGCAGGCTGCAGGGAGGCGGGTGGCCTGGGCCTCCCATCCACCTCCCCTGGCTGGAGCCTGTCGAGATGGGAGCTGGAAAGTCGGAGGCCAGGGCTCTGGGCCCTTTCCCAAGGGAGCCCCGCTTTGCTGCTCCCTGTGCCTTGGTACTAGGCTCCCTGCCTTCTGGGGTTCAGCCCGCTCCCCAGTCCCAGTACGTGCCTAATGCCGTGGATGTTCTTGATAGCATAGCTGATCTCCCGTCGGAGCTCCTTCTCGTCAAACTCCATCTGTGAGCAGAGTGGAGAGAGCAAGCCAGTCAGAGTCATCCTGGCTGCCAGGGAGATGATGAAGGGCACGCCCCACTCCCAGGGGCCAGCAGAGGTGCACGTCCCAGAGTCCCAGGTGGGACGGGGCTCAGGACGGCCCCGGGGCCGCCCACCCTACCTTGACCAGCTCAAAGGGGAATCGCTCGTGGAAGATCCGGTTAATGCGGGCTCCCCCTGACAGCTCATAGGTGTCGATCTGGTCTCCGGAGCCCTCAATGCGCTTCTCAAAGTCCACCGCAAACTGCTGGACCATCCTGTGGGGAGACCAGTGTGGCCTGAGGGTGCCAAGAGGCTGGGAGGGGCAGCTGAGCGACGGGTGTAGGGGGCTGGGGGCTCACTGCAGCAGGGCCTTGGTCTTGCGCGCTGGGTCATCGGGGCGGAAGTTCTTGTACTCCTCCACCTCTTTCTCGATGGACAGCAGCTGGCTCTGTAGCTTGTTCCTCAGTCCTGGCAGCGTGTCCCGGATGTGGTTTGTCAGTTGCTGGGGTGCGGGTGAGGAAAGGGTTAAGGCCACAGTTATAAACCCAGACGCCACAGTGCCAGGCAGGAGTGGATGCCAGGAGGCCGCAGCCGGGTGCTCAGGTGGCATCCTCTAGATGTGGGCTCTTTGAATTAGTTCTCAGTATAAGCCAGAGATCTGATTTGTATTTGAAATTACCTGATTTTTAAAATTACCATCATCTGGTGGTACTGGGGACTGAAGTCAGGGGCACTCTACTACTAAGCTACAGCCCCGACCCTTTTTCAAAAATATTTTTTTTGATATGGGTTCTCACTAAGTTGCCAGGCTAGCCTCCAACTTGTGATCTTCCTGTTTCAGCCTCCTGAGTAGCCGGGGTTAGTGGTATGCGCCACTGTCCCAGGCTGAAATTGCCTGACTTTTACTAACTTATTATTTTTTGTTTTTGTTTTTGTTTTTTTTGGTGCTGGGGATCGAACTCACGGCCTTGTGCTTGCTAGGCAAGCACTCTACCACTGAGCTAAAACCCCGGCCCCCTAACTTATTATTTTTAGATACCATAAAGGGCAAACCAAATGCGTCTGGGGCAGGGTGCTGAGGACTTCCCCCTGCACCTTCTGAGTTTCAGGCCTTCCTTAAGATAATTGTTTCCCTTTCGATAGGTCCCCCACAGTGTACCTCCCTGAACCTGCACAATGACCTTTTGAAAGAGAGTCTGTTCACCATGACCCCCATTTTACAGATGCAGAAAGAGAGAGCTGGAGAATGTGTCTCAGTGGGGGAATGACGAGGTGGAGATAGGCTCACATAAGTCTGTGTCACTCCCCACTGCCTTCTTCCCGTGAACACACACGTGCATGCCCATGTATGTCTTTTTTTTTCTTTGAGACAGGATCTCGCTGTGTAGTTTAAGCTGGCTTCGAATTCACTACGTAGCCCAGGCTGTTCTCAAACCCAACTCTGTGATCCTCCTGCCTCAGCCTCCCGAGTGCTGGGACTACAGGTGTACATCACTGCTCCTGGCTCACGTATATTCTGGAAGCCTCATTCCAGATGGGGAAACATCCCAGGAAGCCCTGGGAATGGCGGCGTGGTCTCCAGGCCAGCCCCTCCCATCTCGGGAAATCGAGGTCTCCAGCCGGCTGCCCTCCCACCTTCCGCACAAGGTCTTGGTGTCCTTATGCCCTGCGAATTCCAGGGCTCCCCTTGCAGGTCCCAGACAGGTCAAGGCCAGCCAAGCTCCGCTCCACCTCCCTGAGGGACAGTGGCGAGCCGCTTGCTTTTCTGGGTCTTGGTCTGCTTGTGGGACGGGCATGCTCTCTGCTACTGGCCACTCTCCACATAGGCTTCACCTGTCCTGTTCTTGGGTGGGCTCCCCACGCCCCGTCCTGTCTGCTCCCCTACCTGGTTGAGGACTTTCTGCAGGTACGGAGTTCCCATGCGGTCAGCAAGGTGGCGGTAGGATGGGTGGGAGAGGAAGAACTTGCGTTCGGCAGCCAGCGCAGCCGTGATGTCTTTCTTGCCATCTATGTCCTTCTGGCTCCGGTTCACCACCCCGATGTAACCTTCAGACAGAGTCAAGGGCGGGGGTGCCGGGCTTTGGGAAGGGTGGGAAGTGCGCAGGTAGGGGAGCCGGGAGAGGCGCCGCCGGCCTACCTCTGCGCAGGGGGAGCAGCTTGTTCTCCAGCACGTCGCGGGCATCTGTGCCCTCGTCCATGAGGTCCAGCTTGGTGATGACCCCGATGGTGCGCTGACCTGGGGGTGGACGCGGGAGGGCTCACACACCCACCGACCCTGCGCCCCTCGTCTCCTTCCCTCCCTCGCCCGGTCCTGACGGCCCCCTTTCATGCTCCAGAGTGGCCGAAATTTTTCCTTTTCAAGACTGGGGACTGAACCCAGGGCCTCTGGACTGAGCTGCGTCCCCAGGTTACCCCTCCCTTCAAATTCTGAGACAGGATCTTGCTGAGTTGTTGAGGTTCGGCTTGAATTTGCAACCCTTCTGCCTCAGCCTCCCAGAGGGCTGGGATGAGAGACATGCACCACCGTGTCCGGCTCCAAAATGATTTTTAAAGGCATAAGTCAGACCCAGCAACTATTTTACTTATCCTTCTAGGAGTTCCCACAAAGTGAAAACACGCAGCCTCGGGCTGCCGGCGGACGCTTACCCTGGGGGTCCACCTCCTTGGCCACCTTGAGGGCATCTGAGTTGGCCAAGTCAGAGTTGGCGGGGGACACGGCCAAGATGAGGCAGTTCTCCTTGGTGACGAACTGCATGAGCATGTCCCGGATCTGGAACTCGATGTCGGGGGGCTGGTCTCCCACAGGGACCTTGGTCATCCCGGGCAGGTCCACCAGTGTCAGGTTCAGCACTGGACGGGGGTTAGGGAGAGCCGCAGAGTGTCTCTTGGGGGCGTGGCCAGAGGTGGGCGGGGTCACTGAGGGTGGCGCTCGGGACAGGAGGGTGCCGGGTGGGGCCTCTGCGGGGGCGGAGTCCGCAGGGAGGGGCCGCGCGGAATCAGGCACCAGAAAGGGGCAGGCCCAGAAAATCATCCGGGGCGTGGCCAGGCAACCAGCTGAGAGGGCGGGGCGGGGCCAGGCTCTCACCGTGCGGCGAGTACACGCGCAGGTTGATGGGCACCGGCGAGATGCCCTTGTTGGTGCCCGTGACCCGGTCCGTCTCGGCCTCGATCTCCAGGCGCACCTCCTCGAAGTCGGTGAATTTCTTCCCCTTGCAGTGCAGGAACTCGGCATATTCTGCCCAGAAGAGCGTAGGGGCAGGGGAGCAGACATCACAGCCCAGAACCCCACCTGGGCCCCCCAGATCCCCCATCTCCAAACACAGCGGCCCACCTCTCCCTTGTCCAGATGGGGAGTGGAGGCGCAGAGGCGAGAGCGATGCCCTGGAGGGCAGTTTCCAGCAAGCGCCCCGAGAAGGGCTGTGACGGAGGCCACCTACCTGTGGTAGCATTGACCAGCTGCAGGACCAGGGGACGGCGGGTGACAATGCCAGACCCGCGAGGCAAGAAGTCCCTGTAGTGAGTGGGGACCAGAGAAAGGTCAAGGTCTGAAGGTCAAGGTCCTGCTGCCAGGAGATCCAGGTCCCCCGGGTCACAGAATTAATGCATCCAAGAGCCCAGGTGCCCCTCAGATATGCCCTGTGTTGATTCCGAGCCGACCAGAAAGTCCCCACCCCACCTCAGCCACTGCCATGCAGCCCAGAGAAACTGAGGCATAGGGTGGCCCGTGTGCTTAAGTATCCCATGGCCACAGAGTGGATCCAGGAAATGGCGCCGCACGGCTTTCCTTCCCCAAGCCCAGCCGGTGGGGGTTGAGGACCAGGAGTCAGAAGCGAGGGACAGAACTCAGGCTTCGCAAGTGCCTACTGCGTGCCAGCCACTTTGGGGGTGGCATCTCATGGACCAGAGTGTTCCTGGAGGAAGGGCTGTTGCTATCCCCATTTTACAGAAGAGAAAACTGAGGCTCAGATCTGTTCCTCTCTGCACTTCAGCTCCCTGTCCTCAGCTTCCTGTGGACCCAGTCCCCTTTGAAAGATGGGACTGAGGGCTCCTGAGGGTCCCTCTGTCCCTAAACCTGATGGGCTATACTTCAAACAGGGGCCAGCATCAACCCCAACCATCCTTGGGGCTGACTCTTTTTTTTTTCTTTACATACTGGAGATTGAACTCAGGGCCTTTGTACTAAGTTACATCCCTGTCTTTATTTTTATTTTTATTTTTTTTTGGTTTTTTGAGACAGAGTCTTGCCATGTTGTCCAGACTGGCCTCGAACTCAGGGCCATCCTTCCGCCTCAGCCTCCTGAGTGCTGGGATTACAGGTGTGTGCCACCACACCCAGCTCCCAGCCATGACAAAAAATAATTTAACCAAATTTTTGAGACAGGACCTTGCTAAACAATTGCTCAGGCTGGGCTTGAATCTGCAATCCTCCTGCCTCAGCCTCCCAGAGTGCTGAGTAATGATTGCTGAGAATGGCAGTTTCCCATCCTAACAGCTCTCCTCACCAGCCCCTCCCCCAGCAGGCAGGCGGGAGGGTGGAGGCCTCTCCAGGAGCCAGGCTGCCAGAGTCAGCAGTCATAGGATCCTGGGACCCAGGAAAGGGGGAAGTGGGCCAGAGATCCGGGTCTGGGCAGACGCTCGGGCTCAGCGTGGTCTCAGACAAGCCGGAAGCAGGGCCCAGGTCTCCTGCCTCTGGCCCAGGGCTGGTCCAGACTCACAAAGTGTCCTCACGCCAGTTTGAGAGCTGAGGTCTGGGGACAAAAGCAGGCCCAGGATTCCCGGGTGCCAAGGCTCCTCTTGGAACCCTCCCGTGTGCCACTTGGGACAGCACAGGCTGCTGGAGAGGAGCTGGTCGCCATAAATGGGGGGGAGGGAGCTGTAACTCTTGAATTTATTCAGCATTACTAGGTGCCAGGCAGATCTCTTTCACTTTTTTTTTTAACTCCCAGTACTGGGGACTGAGCCCAGGGTCTTTGCACTGAGCTATATCTCCAGCCCTTTTTATTTTGAGACAGAGTCTCACTGAATTGTCCAGACTGGGCTCGCACTCTCCTGCTTCAGCCTCCCTATTGCTGGGATTACAGGCATAGCATGCACCACCATGCCAGGTTGTTCTGCTTTGTTTTGTTGTGCTGCTGGGATTTGAAACCAGGGCCTCTCACAGGCTAGGCAAGTGCTGCGCTACCCTGCAGCCGCAGAAATGAGACTCAAACCTGAGTATGAGCTGGACCCCAGAGCCTGGAAACTCCATCCCATTGCGCTGCCCCCCATGCTGGAGGAGTCAGACCTGCCTTTTTACGTAATTCAATGAAATTGGGGCTGGGCGGGGCCCTGGGCTGGGCGGGCCATGATGAGTCACTCGGTTCCCCACCGGGGCTCGTGGTGTGGAGGGAGAGACAGGCAAGTAAACAGATAAGTGATGCAGCCGGCTGCAGCACAGAGAGGGAGGGAGTCACTGGCGGGGAGTTCCTGCCTTTCTCCCCACCCTTTACTCAGTGGCTTCTTGGGGAAACGACCCCCCAGTTTTGGGGTTCCCTCAGGGCTGTGGAGATAGGACATCTACTCTCCCAGAGGCTGAAGTGGGTGTGGGGGCCTGGGGTCTACCTTCTTCCCACCAGCTCCTTGCCCAGCAACACCATGGCAACCACTGTTGCCATGGAAACTACAGGAGGGGTCAAGCAGAATGAGACCCCCCGAAGAGAGCCCCAGTAAGGCCATGGACCTTCCCCTGTGGGCCTGGTGGCCTTGAGGTGTCACACAGAGTGTGGGGGGCTCAGAGCCCACCTGGGGGGCATGGGTGGTCAGGGGCCTGGGCTCCCCCTTGGGCTGCTTCCAGGACAGGCTTAGGGGCAGCAGAGATTAGAGAGCAGGGCCATGGCTGAGGGTAGAGTTTTCAGACCACGATCTTCTGGGGCCAGCCAGGGTGGGCATGGGGGTGCCAGGCTGGGAGGTGCCCCATTGAGGCAGGGCCCAGGTTCTCAAAGTGAGGCCCTCACCCGGCCTGCATCAGAATTCCCAGGGCAGTGGGCCTGGTGGTATACACCCATAACCCAGCATTTGGAGGCTGAGGCAGGAGGATTCCTGTGAGTCTTGAGGCCAGCCTGGGCTACACAGTTGAGTTCAAGGTCAGCCTAAACTACATAGAGAGACCCTGTCTCAAGAAATAAAAACAAAAACATAAACAAAACAAACCCTACAGACAGAAGAAAGTGGGACCAAGGCTCAGATGGGACAGGGAGCTGCGAGGACACACAGCAATGGGACAAGTGGCCGAGATGGGATCAGCACAAAGGAGGCCGGCTCCACGCCCCCACAGCCGGTAGACGGGACCAGCAGGTTCCCGGGTCTAGATGGCGAGCCTGGCACACAGTAGGGGCTCAAACAATGCTGGAAGGAACAAGCCCGGCTTTTTCCTTCACCTGGAGGCAAGGTCCCTCCTCGGTGCTCTGTAACAGGAAACAGAAACAGGTGTGGGGGGGCATCTAGCCCCGCCCCTCCTGCCCCCTGCTGGGTCCCTGCTGAGGCCGAGCAAGGGTCAGAGCAGGTGCCTGGGGAAAGCGCACCAGGCCTGTGGTCCCGGTGGCCAAGCACTGCGCCCAGCGTGGGGGTGGTGGTGGCCCTGCCAGCTCACCCCACGCACTCTGAGCAGATGGTGGCTTCCCAGGAAAAATGCGGGGCCGCACCATCTGCAAAGCCACCTTCAAACCTGGGCACAGAGAGAGCCAAGTAAACACCTCCCAGGGGCCGCCCACTCTGGCTGAATGGGGCGTTGGGAGAAACCACATCAAAGGATTGAAGAGACCCCCATCATTAGGACCTGAGATTTGGGGCCAGAGCTTGGGGACCCTGGTTCCCAAACCCTGCTGGATGCAAATGATAGCAGGAAAAGACATGCCTGCTTTGCTGTGGACCGAACCCAGCGCCTTCACACTGAGCTGCATTTCCAGCCCTTTTTAAAAAATTATTTTTGAGACAGGGTCTAGCTCCTCCTGCCTCAGCCTCCTAGAGTGCTGGGATGACAGGCCTGCGCTATCGTGGCTGGCTTGGTGGTCATTTTTATGTCTCTTGGTTCTTCAGCTCTGATGTCAGACAGGCCTGGCTGAATGTCAAAGTCATCACTTGGGAGCTGTGCGGGTGTGAACAAATGACCATACATTTCGGACCCTCAGTTTCCACAGTAAAATGGACTGCTGGGAGGTTTACAAGAGTTGATACTGGAACAGTGATGACAGATAATAACAACTTGAGCACGCTGGGAACTGAGGCTGTGGGTCTCCAGGTGGCTGGCTGGAAGAGCAGGGGACAGACCGAGATGTTTTGGGCCAAATCTGAGCCTCGAAGCGGAGGGCAGGGGTTGGGCAGGCTTTGAGGTGCCCTCTGGAGCCGGGGACTGGGGTGAGGGCCAGGGAGTGGGTGGGCCAAGAAATACAGCGGGTGGAGGTGAGGCTGCTCCCAACAACAAGCCCCTCTCTGTTCCCACTGCCCCAGGAGGCCCCGGAATCCCGAGGCGGCCCATGTCACAGCTTGTGAATTTCAAGCTAATATTTGGGCATGGCAGGGCAGTCTGGCCTCGGCCTTCCTTCATCTTTTTTTTTTTGGTGGGGGGCGGGGGGCGGGGGGCGGCGGCAGTTGAGACAGAGTCTCACTATGTAACCCAGGCTGGCCTTGAACTCGTGGTGATCCTCCTGCTTCAGCCTCCCAAGTGCTGGCATTACAGGCATGCAGCATCACAGCCGGCTTTCCATGTTCTGATGTTTCTGGGAGCAGGGACTGGGTCGGACCTGTTTAGCACCACATCCCAGGACCCAGACAGAGCCCTCAGCACACCCTGCTGACCGAAAAGGATTTCAAAATGAGCTCTGACAATTCCCCACCCTCAGCCCCAGGGAAAACTGAGGCACAAAAGAGGACCCGTCCTGCCCAAGGGCACAGTGCAAGTTGGTGATGGGGACCCAGGGTTCACTCCATAGCAACCACTTTCCCTACTAAAGAGAAGCTATTATCTTTCCTTCTTCCTACTTGCTTCTTTCCTTCCTTCCTTCTCCCTCCCTCCCTTCCTCCCTCCCTTCTTCTCAAGTGTTGATGACTTCATATTTTCAAAATGGAAATAGATTTCTCTTTTGCTCCTAATTAAAAAAAAATCGTATGTTCTCCATTTGAAAAAAATTCAGAAGACACATCATGTATTTAAAAAATAAACACCAGCCACCATTGCAACACCTGTGGATAGCCTCCTAAACGTTCCCACGTTAGCAGTGACCGAGGTGGCCCCAGTGAATGTTTGCTGGCTGTGGGCCAGGCTCTGCCCGGCACTCTGCATCCTTCTGAGATTTCTTTCTGGAGGTGATGGGAATGTTCTAAAATTAGATTGTGATGATGGTTGCACAACTCCATGAATATCCTAAAAATCACTGAATTGTGCACTTGAAATGGAAGGATGTTATGGTACATAAATTATATCGTGATAAAGCCAGGCGTGGTGGCACACACCTGTAGTCCCAGCACTTGGGAGGTTGAGGCAAGAGGATTGCAAGTGTGAGCCCAGCCTGGGCAATTTGAGTGACCTAATGAAACCTTGTCTTAGCTGGGGATTTGGCTCAGTGGTTAGAGTGCTTGCCTTGCAAGCCCAAGGGCCCAAGTTTGATTCCCCCCCCAAAAGAATATATATATATATATAAAATGGCTGGGGACATAGCTCAGTCAGGTCAATCCCCAGTATTACAAGAAAAGAAAAAGGTGTGTGGAGGGGTAAGGAGATGAGATGTGATGGGGGCCATGGTTGGAGCTGCCTGATACCACAGCTTCTTTCTTCCTCATTGTTGGAGAAAACAGAGCCCCAAGGAGGGCTGGGTCCTGGGGACCAGCGGGCAGGGAAGGCACCCTGGAGGGGCTGTCACCTGACGTGACACTCAGAGGAAGGAGTCAGTGCTGGGGGTGGGGACACGGCCGGGATGGAGAGGACACGGCTTCTGGCCAGGCGCTGGGAGGATCTAGGAGGCTGTCCCGGGGATTGGGGTAAGAAGGCCGGAGACACTCTGGGGAGCACAAGAGGAGAAAGTGAGACCCATGGACCGTGGATGGGGTGCAGTGTGTGGACAGACCCATGGCAACGTCTGGCCTGGAAGCAGGACACCAGGTCGGTTTCCGTCCTGCCCATGAGTCGGTCGCTGTGTGACTTCAGGCAGGTCCTCTACCCTCTCTGTGCCGTCTGAAAAGCTCAGATGAAAGTCTCTGCTGCTCCTGCTGGTGGGTTGAGGGTTTCAGGAAGCCCAGAATGAGTACTGTCCTCAGACTTGGGGAGCCTGAGCCCTGACCCAGGCCCTCACACTTCTGGGGTCCCTCTGGGCTCTCTCTGGTCTCACTTTCCCTGCACGGCAGGGGTCCCCGAGGGAGAATGGTAAGTGGCCAGCAGGAGCCTGTGTGCCCCTCCTGGGCTACCGAGGTGCCCGGGAACTCCCTCTCCAGCAGCCCCTGCCTCCTCCAGGTCTCCCTCCTGGGAGTGGACCCCAAGGGGTCTTGTCTGGTACCCAAGGGCCGGGGTGTCTACCCGTGGTGCAGGAGGCCCCGGCACTGTGGGAAGAGGCTAAGGTCCTCCACGGCTGCTGAGACGGTGCCCGGCCCGTGGTGGGAAGCCCGGGCACGCTGCATTTGGTGTGCCCAGCCTGATTGCTGGCTGCGCCGCGCCGACAGCCGGCTCGTGGGCCTTGGCACAGTTCCCGCCCACGCCTGGCAGCACCGCGCCGCCAGGCTTCCTCCACCGCTGCCTGGCCGCCTGCGCCCCCCACCCCGCGCCGGTTCCCACCCTCTGACCCCAGCCCAAGCCTGGGAAACTCGATTCTCCTGGCGCCGGGATCAGATGCCGTCTGCCGGGTCCCCTTTCATCCCAGCTCCTCTGGGCCACCAGAGGCAGGAGCAGGGGGGTGCCAGTAGCTCTTGGGCACAGGGGTGACTGGTGAGGGGCCCCGAAAGGGCCCACCGAGCCCCGCCTCCTCACCTTCCTAGTCCCACCTTGTCCACACTGTGCTGTGACCTCTCCCAACCCACGGGCTGCTCTCCACCTGGGGACTTTCCTCTTTTGCTTGTCCAAGTCCTATTCTTTTTTGTTTGGTTTTTTTGCGACAGGGTCTCGCTATGTAGTTCAGGCTGGGCCTTGAAATCACTATGGAGATCAGGCTGGCCTCGAACTTGTAATTCCTGAGTGCTGGGATTACAGATGTGCGTCACCATGATCAGCCCAAGTCGCAGCGGGTATGTAGCCTGTCCGGCCTGTGCCCCCCACGGCAGGGATGCGCCTGGCTCCTTTCCGGCCATACCCCAGGCCTGGCGCATGGCAGGTGCCAAGAAAATGTCACTTCCCTCTGCCTCCAGGTCAGCCAGCCCTGCCGGGGATGTCTCAGTCATCCCTCCTCCTCTATGGTCTCAGTCTCTGAGTCTGAGAAGTGGGCCCATCGTGTATCCGAATACGTTCACAGAAGGAACAGAGCCGAGTTGTGGGGAGCAGGCTGGCCCCCTGGAAAGGCTTCAGGGCCAAGGTCGAGGATAGCACCGAGGCCACGGCCTGGGAGGGCTGGCGGGTGGGGACGGCCAGTGGGTGGCAAGGGCCAGAGGAGGTGCCGGGAGGCAGACCCCTCCCCACCCCCAGCCACCCCACGGAGGCTGCAGCACTGTCACAGGAAGACAGCCGCTGTTACTGTCCCCGTTTTAGAGGAGGAGGCGACAGGAAGAAACGTGCTCTGTAAGAGGCAGAGCTGCGTGGCTCCCGGAGGCCACCCTGCGCCCCGGCCCTCGCCTCCGCCATTCCCACTGCCTCAGTCTCCCTGGTCCAGGGTGGCAGGGAGTGGGACGCCTCTCATCTGTCGGCTGCTTGTTGCAGGAAACCCATGCTGGGCTCTGGACGGGTCAAGGGTGTGGGGCGAGCAGTCAGGGTGGAGACAGGAGAGAAGCCTCCTCTGGCCTAGAGCACCAGATATCTGTTCCCGAAACGCATGGGCGGCTGTGAGCACTCCTCCGTCCACACTACCCAGGGCGAGATCACTGCCTCGCAAGGGTTTAAATCCCACCTCGACAGCAACAACTTCCAAGCTTCTATTTCTAGCCTGCTTTCCCTCCCCAGCCCCCCAACACCTCCACGTGGAAGTCTAACAGGCACCCCGGCCCGGCATGTTCAATACCAACTCCTTGCACCAGGTGGGTGCAGCGATAAACATCTGTCATCCCAGCTATTTGGGAGGCTGAGGCAGGAGGATTGTAAATTTGAGCCCAGCCTGGGGAACTGAAGTGATTTAGGAAGACCTTGTATCAAAATAAAAAACAACAAAAGGGCTGAGGACACAGCTCAGTGTGATGTCCCCAGGTTCAATCCCCAGTACTGGGGGAAAAAAAAAGTAGTGCTGGGATGTGGCTCAGTCTAGCATGTGCAAGGCCCGGGGTTCCATCCCAGTACCACACGCACACACGCACACGCACACACACACAGAGCCAGTGCACAGGTCCTCATTCATCTTCCCCTGGTCCCCAGACATGTCTCCCCAGATCTTCCAGACTCCACTGACAGCACCACCCCCAGCCTGGAGCTTGCACCACAGACCCCACTTCCTCTGCGTCCATGTTCCCGTGGGAGCTTCTCCCAAACACACCCTGAATTCTGCCATTCTCCTTGCCACCATGAAAGCCTAGCTCAGGTCTCCGCGACTTTGTGCCTGACGCAGCAGCCTCCTTACCACCCTCTTCCTCCCCTGAAGTCACCCACGGAGGTCTAAGGCCCTGGTGGATCCGGCCCCCACCTACCTCTCTCATCCCATCTCTCCCCGCTGGGAAAACACCAGCCACAACAGAGTCTTCCTGTGCTTCAAAGGACATCGGGCACCAGATCTTTTCTTGCCCCAGGGCCTTTGCACTTGCTGTTCCCTGGCCTAGAATTCTCCTGCCCTATCCTTGCACGTGCAGCTGGCTTCTCATACTAAATGCCACCCCTTACAGACCCAGGGGCCTTCCTGCTCTCTCTGGACATTGGCCACATCCTGTAATTGTCTTAGTGTCTCCCTGTGGAAAGCACAGCCTTTAACTTTTCCACCATCCGGTCCCCAGAGACATGAGGGATTCTCCAGGAATGTCTGCTAAATGGTGGAATGAATGGGCCTCAGTTTTCCCTTCTGAGAAAGGGGAGTAAGAACCAGCACAGACCGCGATAAGTGCTGGCAGGGTCCTGGGCAACCCTGGGGCCACCTCCCCCGTGGAGCCAACCGCAGGGTTCTCTTGGGCCTGCAGGATCCCAGGCGGGCCTGGAGTAGCTGTTTTCCCCGGATGTATTTTCCACTTCCTCTCTGTGGGAGCAGAGCTCTCCCAGGAGCAGCACTGGTTACCACGCTCACGGGTCCGGGGACCCAGCGTTAGGTGGAGAGGCTGGGATTGCGGGAAGCAGCAGCCAGTGCTGGCCGGGGGACTCCGAGCCTCAGTTTCCCTGCCTGTGCCCCAGTCCTGGCCTTCTTTCCTGCTTCTAGGAGATGGATAGTGGTTTCTGCTCCCGGCTCTGGGCTTGCTTTCGGACACCCTGCTCATCATCCTGCAGGGACCTCGGCCAAGGGCACTGGGCTGCAGAGGGCGGCAAGAGCCACACCTTGCTCTGCCCTGGGTGAGCAGCTGCCGAAATCTGCTATGGCTGGGGGCTGGCCCGCTGCGCTGTGACCTCCAAAAGAACACGCCGAGTACACACAGGCTGGCAGCCTGGCGACGACTACTAACGCTTTGCTCCCTGTGGTGACAAAAGTGGGGCTGGGTGTAGTGGCACATGCCCGTCATCCTACCACTCGGGAGGCTGAGGCAGGAGGAGCACCATGAGAGTTGGAGGCCAGCCTGGGCTCCACAGTGCATTCACAGCCAGCCTGAAATACATAGTGAGACCCTGTCTCAAAAACCAAGCAAACAAACAAACGACAAAAGGGTTCCGGTACCCATGAATCCGCTGGAACTCCGCGGCCGCCCTCAGGAAGGCAGGGGAGCAGCTGTCCGGGGACACGGAGGTCCACACACCAGCGCGTCCTCATGTCCAATGCAGGGCCTGGCTCTCAGAGGCCGCGGGGCGTGGAGGTCAAGAAGCCAGGCTCTGGAGTCTGACATGTGCTCCCCTTCGAGCATGTGTGACCTTGGCAAGGCAAGGAGCTAACCCCCGGGACTCAGTTTCCCCATCTGTAGGGTGGGCAGTACTGCCTGGCTCATGGGGGCTGCTGTGGGTCTGTGAAGGACCAGCCAGGTGTGGGGGCATGGCAGGGGACAGGAGCTGATATTCCAGCACATACTGTAAAGCGCCATGATCTCCAGGGTTCCCTTCACCCCTAACCCTGATGCCGAGGTCTCTGGCTGGTGTCTCTGCAGCTCTGGGGGCCACGTGATCCAGAGTGGTTCTGAGAAGCCAACCTGAAGGACGTTCGTCTCCCTCCCTGCTGACCAGATGGGCGGGCTGGCCGCCCCCACGGTGGCTTCCCAACACCCCACAGCCACATCCTCTGCTCACATCCCCCTCTGTCTAATAGTGCTGACAGTGGGCTTCCCAGGACATCTGAGGCTCCCGACGACGCCCCAGTCCAACTGCCCTTATTGGATATGGGGAAACTGAGGCCAGGACAAGTGACTTGCTTGAGGTTTCACAGCAGAACTTAAAAAGATGCCACCCCATAGAAGTACTCTGGCAGGAGGGACCCCTGCCTCCTTTGCCACATGTCAGGCATTTCCTTAGGCCTGAAGGTCAACGGAAGAAAGCAAGGGTTTCTGGAGAGGCGAGGGCAGGTGACGGGTGGAGGTCAGAGTCACCCTCCGGCCTGCTCCCGGTCCGCCCAGCCCCCACCCCCCGCGGAACCCCAGAACCCTCTCTGCTCCTCTTCTGCAGCAGAAAGGCCATTTCTGCACCCCTTCCTGGGCGGGGGTGTCGCGACACTGCTGCTCCCCTGAGCCCGGACCCTTTGTTTTTGCGCGGCTCCCCACGCTGCCACCTGGCCCTCGGCGCCTTGTGGGATCAGAGGCGGGAGGGGGATTAGATTCTGCAAATGGCTCCCCCTCCCCGCCACCCTGCCTCCCCGTCTTAGTCATCTCTGCCCTCCGCCGCCTTCTCCCTCACCGCAATCCCTCTGCCAGGCCGAGGGGGAGGGGACACGACAGGCGCCCCCCACCCAGGGCCCGGCGGCTCAGGCTGGGTCGGAGCGGCTCCGCTGCCCCTCGGTCCGCACCGCAGCCCGCGCCTCCCCCTCGCCGCGCTGCGCACGGAGGGCGGCGGGAGCCGCAGAGGTGCGCGTGTGCGCGGGGCCCTCGGGCCAGGTCCGGTCCAGCGGCCGGGGGGACCCGGTCTCGGCGCGGGGGGCCAGCGGGCACCGGTGCGGGGGCGCCGAGCGATGGGCCCGGTGTGCCCGTCGCGGGGCGGGGGTCGGCCGGCGCCGGGGTCCCGGGACGCGGCGGCGGAGGGGCGCCCCGAGAGGGGCGGGCGGGGCCGGGCCGGGCGGGGCCCGCCGCCCTTACCTGCCCACGAAATTCTCCAGCACCGAGCTCTTGCCGGCGCTCTGGCCGCCCACCACGGCGATCTGCGGCAGGTCGAGGTCCGCGTTCTGGCCGATGGCGGAGAAGGCATCCTGCAGCCGGTTGACCAGCGGGATGAGATCCTCCATGCCGCGGTTGCCCATGGCTGCGGCGGCCCCCGCGGGCTGCGATCCGACGCCGCTCCCGCTCCGGCTCCGGCTCCGGCTCCGGCTCCCGGCTCCCGGCTCCGCCGCCGCAGCCGCGCGCCCCGACTGCGTGCGCCGCGGCCCCCCCGCCCCTCCGGGACGCGAGCGGAGCGCCACGCCGGGCCGCCGCTAGAGGGCGCGCGGTCCTTCGGGATGACCGCTGTGCGCAGGCGCCGCCCTGCGCATCATGGGGGTTGTAGTTTTCTCCTTCTGCGGTTTTCGGGGCGCTTTCCCAGGGTCTGGGGGGCGCGGATGCCCCCGCAGATATCATTTCTGGCAGTGGACGAGGTACCATCCCTAGCAGTAGGATCTTGGACAGTGGTCATAGCTGCTCTGCTCCCCTTCACAGGTGGGGAAACTGAGGCCTGGGGAGAAGATGGGACTGCTTGCTCCAAGGTCACAGTCACCGCTTGACTTTGCTGCCTCAGTTAGCTTCTGACGCTAATATCTGACAAGTCCCTTCCCGTCTTTGGGTCTCAGTTTCTCTGTTTCTAGAAGACGAAAGACGGAACATGAGTTCAACAAATACTGAGCAGCCAGGATCAGGCCCTGTCCCAGGCCCGAGAGGTCAGCGCTGAGCCAGACAGCCCAGGTCTCCGCCCTGGGCGATCTCACAGCTTTCGGAATAGACTGCAAACGAGTGAGCAGCTAAATGAAGTAGGGAAGGCAGGAAGAGTTTCTAGTGGGAGCGCTGGAAAGAATAAATGGGGAGTGTGGAGAGAGGCATCTGTGGAAAGGCTCTTCGGTCTGGGAGAGTCAGGGTTCTCTGAAGGAGTGACGCTGAGAGGAAACCTTGCCAGATGTAGTAATGCACACCTGTGATCCCAGCACTTGGAGGCTGAGGCAGGAGGATCACCAAAAGTGCGAGGCTAGCCTGGGCTCCATAGTGAGATTCTGTCACCAAAACACAAACAACAAACCAACCAACCAACCAACAAACGAAGAGGAGCCAGGAGCCAGTGTAGGCAGATCAGGGGACAAGTGGGCTAGGCCCTGACGCTTGGAAGGCCCTTCTTGGGAGAGTAGGGCGTTCTTGTCCTACAGAGTGGCAGTCTTGGCCTCAACCCATCAGGATGGTGGTAAAATAATGAGATTCAGATCCAGGCCTCCTGCAAGCCTACTCTACCTGTCCTCTTCACACGGACAGGCAGTGGGGTCCCAGGCCCAGCTGCCTGCTCCTGCATTTGAGGAACCCGAGTAGGACTCTCCATGAGGATGCTGGGAAGGGGAGGCCAGCTGCTCTATGCTGTCTGAGGGGTCATTTCCCCATGTGTAGGCAGGGAGGAGGCCACAGTAGCGGCCTATGAATGAGCACTGTTCATTTTATGGGTTTGTTTTGGTTTTCTTGAGACAGTGTCTTGCTCTGTAGTTCAGGTTGACCTTGACCTCACTATGTAGCTCAAACTCTCAGTGATCCTCCTGCCTCAGCCTCCCGAGTGCTGTGATTATATGCATGCACCACCACTGCTAGCCGGACTGTTCATTTTTTATTCCTTGAGTCACGTTTATTGAGCCAGGCACAGTGCTAGACCTCAAAGACAAAGCAGGGAGCAGAATGGACAAAGTCCTCACCGATATGTGGCTTGTAGTCTAGTGGGAAAAAGAGGGACAATCCACAAATAAATTGACAAGTATGACCCGCATCAGATGGTGATGAGCAAGGAAGCAGGGTGCCAGGAGAGGGAGTGCTGTTAGGTGTGGAGGGCACCAGAGAAAGGTCTGGTAAGTGGCATTGGAGCAGAGATGTGATGCAACTGAAGGACCGACCCATGTCGGGGAGGAAATTTCTAGGCCTGCAGAGGAGAATGAGTAGCCTTTGGTAGCAGGCCTACCGGGAACCTGACCTGGGCCTTCGACCAGCTGTATCTTCTGGGTCCTTCCACATCACTGGGGCTCTCCTGTCTAACCTGGATGGCAGGCATGATGACAGACCCAGTGCCCTGTGGGGCGTGGCCCTCATCAGGCCTCAGCTGAGGACATGATGATGGCCGCTGTCCGGCCAGCTGGGACCCAGCTCCATGTGCCGCACCTCCTGAGAAGCTGCCAGGATGCTCTGAGTGCTGGAGAGGGCAGAGGCCGGAGCCCGGATGTGTGGCGCCATTCACTGGGGCGGGGGTGCAGTTTGCAGGTGTCTGCCTGATGGGGCATTGTTACCTGGGCTTTTACTGTTTTCACCCTTTTCCCCTCCCTAATTACAATAGTGAAACTTGTAAAAATCAGATTTATTTATTTATTTTTTTTTTGGAGGCACTGGGAATTAAACCCCGGGCTTTCTCACTGAGCTACATCCTCAGCACTTTTTATTTGCATACATTTATGTATGTATGCATGTATGTATGTATGTGTGGGACTGGGGACCGAACACAAGACCTCCCCAGTGAGATATATCCCTAGTGTTTAAAAAAATTTTTTTTTGTTTTTAAAATTTGAGACAGAGTCTGCCTAAGTTGCCCTGGCTGGGCTCAAACTCGCAATCTTCCTGCCTCAGCCTCTCAGAGTGTTGGGATTCATGTACTGTGTCCAGCAAAATCAGATTTTATTTACTTGTTTATTTATTTATTGGGTGCTAGGGATTGAACTCAGGGCCTTGTGCTCACGCTTACAAGGTAAGCACTCTAACCGTTGCGCTAAATCCCCAGCCTGCAAAATCAGATTTTATACAAATGTTTGAAAGCCTTTGGTCACTTTCTCACCTAGAGATCATCATTATCTACATTCTCTGGATTTCCGCCATATATATTTACTGTATTTTCTTCTATTTTGTTTGTACAGAAGTGGGATTATACTAAATCTCTTATATTGCTGTATTACTGACACCAGACCAGCAGCCGGGGCCTCATGGGAAGTGGGTGAGAAACGTAGACTTCAAGGCCTCACCCAGGACCGGCTGCATCCCAGCCTGCGTGGCAGTAACCCACAAAGGCAAGAGACTCCCATGCACATCAAAGTTGGAGAAGCTTTGATATGTGTTATCTGAAACTTGCTTTTCTTTTTTTTTTTGAAACTTGCTTTTTAGTAACAGTATGTCTTAAATATCTTTCACTCTAAGATAAGAACAAGTTGATCAGTCATGTTCCTTGCTCATGGCTACATAGTTCTCCAGTGTAGCGGTGCCCTGATTTTGTTTCCTGGTCTGCTGGAAACGGCTGTGCTGAGCCAATCATTAACGGGAACACACACCGGGCCTCCTTTCCTGGCCTGGTTACTGAGCTGAGCGATACTACCTGAACTCTCTCCCAGCCCTTACAAGGGAGAAGTTTTTTTTAGCTCGTTTTGACAGATGAGGAAACGTGTGGATGGAGATCGGTGTGATCAGTGTCTATATTTACATGACACCAGTTCTTGAAATCTGTGTTTGTTTGATTTTTGCAGTACTGGGGATTGAATCCAGGGCCTTGTGCATGTTTGGCAAGTGCTCTACCACCGGGCTACCTCTCCACCCTTTTAGAAAATTTTTATTTTGAGGTAGGGTCTCGCTATGTAGCCCAGGCTGGCCTTGAACTCATGGTGACCCTCCTGCCTCAGCCTCCTACGTGCTGGGATTACAGGTGTGCACAGCCATGCCCAGCTTCTCTACCACTTTCTGACCTGCTGACCTTGAACAAGCCACTTCACCTCCCTGAGCCTCAGTTTCTTCATCTGTACAAGATGGGCGGAATCATAAAACCTAACTCAAAAGATCATGTGTGGAGTCAGTGATATAATAATAACTTGAGGAAAGGCTGGGGATGCTCTTGCCTAGCGTACATGAAACCCTGGGTTCCAAACCCAGTACCGAAAAAACCCAAAAAACCCGTAGGTAAAGCACTGGAACAGTGCGGCACATAATGAGAGCTATGATTAGTATAATTATAATCATCTTCGCCATTGCAATGGCCAAAGAGGCTTCTTCAGTCTTTTTTTGGATCTCAGAGTCACTAAATCGCCCAGGCTGGGCTGGAATTTGTGATTCTCTGCTTCCCAGCACGCTGGGATTACCGGCTTGGCCACCTCTTCCGGCTGCTGCTTTGGTCTTTTGGCGACAGCAGGGGGCGCACCTGGACACAGTGAGGAGGCGGGGATGGGGACAGCCTGTTGCCCACAAGTCAGCCCTGCCCAGCAGAGGTGGCCAGACCAGGGCTCCGGGTGGGACAGGGGTCACCCCAGAAGGCAGAGACGGCAAGGAGACTGCCCATCCTGTGTGTCCCCGCCTCTGTCCTCGGTCCTCCCTCACCCTGTTTATTTATAGGAAGAGGCGCAGGTGGGAACAGCCCCTGGGCAGGCCGCGTGATCAGCATATGGTCTTGTATTTTTCTCTGCCTCTTGCCTGACTGGGAGCCGCCGCCGAGCACAGCCTGTTCCCGGGAGCGCCGAGCCCACCTTGCTATCTGGGTCCACATGCCATGCTGGGTGCCTGGCTGAGGCGCTAGGGGACAGATGCAGATGCCCAGGAGGGAAGAGCTGCTACCAGAAATACCAGCCTGAGCACAGAGGGAGGAAATGCATCCTGGAGTCATTCATTCATTCAGTCATTCATTCACTCATGTAATTGACCTTCCCCAGACCACTCTGCAATGTGGAGAGCTGAGCTGGGTCCCAAGGGCAGACGCACTTAACAACTGCTTTCTGTTGTCAAGGTGCACATGACGTCACTGAGGACAGAAATAATGCTAGGTGAGGAGGTGGCGGAAAACAAAATAAGGATGCCACGATCAATAGCTGCTTGGAAAATGTGCTGGGAGAAACAGGGACAAGGCTGCTGCGGGCCCTCAAAAGTGCCAGGATGAATGTGCAGGCTGAATGTGAGTGCCCGGCCAGGGGAGCTGGGGACAGTGATCTCATTCTCAGACTGGAACCTCGGGGTGAACATGTCAGCTCTTCTTCAACTGAAACACACTGAATGCAAAAGTCTGGTGGGATTTGGAGGGCAGAGAAGGGGTTTGACAAAATTCCGAAATTTGGAGCTGGGCATGGTTGTGCGTACCTGTAATCCCAGCATTTGGGAGATTGAGGCAGGAGGATCACTGTGGGTTTGAGACCAGCCAGGGCTACGTAGTGAGTTCAAACCAGCCTGAACTGCATAGTGAGGCCCTGTCTCAAACAAAACAAAACCAAACAATAACAAAATTCTGAGATTTATCTGAAAAAAAAATACATGTTTGGAAATTTACAAATTTTTTTCCCCCTTGTGCTGGAGGTAGAATCTAGGGCTTCAAGCATGCTAGACAAATACTCTATCACTGAGCTACATCCCCAAACCCCAAATTTTATTTTATTTAATTAATTAATTAATTAATTAATTTTGTGGTGCCGGGGATCGAACTCAGGGCCTTGTGCTTGCAAGGCAAGCACTCTAATCACTGAGCTAAATCCCCAGCTGCAAACCCCAAATTTTAATTTTTAGTTTTTTGAGAGAGGTCTTTTTCTAAACTACAGTTTGGCCTTGAATTTGTGATCCGCCTGCCTCAGCCTCTCCAATGCTAAAGAATTTTTTTTTTTTTGGGTGCTGGGGATCAAACTCCAGGCCTCGCGCTTGCCAGGCAAGTGCTCTACCACTGAGCTAAATCCCCAACCCCTGATGAATTTTTTTTTTTTAAAGAATAACAGTGTAGAGTTAGTTGGTGCATGCCTGTAATCTCAGCACTCAGGAGGCTGAGACAGGAGGATCACCTCAAGTTTGAGGCAGCCTGTGCTACATAGTGAGTTCAAGACTGGCCTGAACTACACACTGAGTTTTTTTTCTTTTCTTTCTTTTTTTTTTTTTTTTTTTGAGATGGGGTCTCACTACGTAGGGCAGAGCAGACTAGTGTCAAACTATTTGGTCTCAAAAAAACCCCAACAAACAAATGAGAGAGATTGAGAGAGAGAAAGAGAGAGAGAGAAAGAGAGAGAGGGAGAAGTGCCACACGAGCCCACTACACATATTTTTTTCCAAAACTGAGATAACTTGTGTAACTTGTATGCAGTTTTGTACCCTGCCGAGTTCTGTCACACGACATCGTGAGCGTTTCAGCACCCTTTGAAAGCATGATTTCTGATGACTGTGTGCTATTCCTCGAGAGGCAGACATTATGATTTATTTAGCTGTTCCTCTAAAGTTGATTATTTTCTAGACAGCTCTTATAAATAATGTTTCCACGCACAACCTGCTGGCTTTTAAAAACCTCACTCCTAATCATTTTCTTGGGCTCCATTTCTACATGTGGACTTACTCAGAGAGCAGAATGCTTTTTTTTTTTTTTTTTTTTTGGTGCTGGGGATCGAACTCAGGGCGTTCTGCTCACGAGTCAAGCACTCTAACCACTGAGCTAAATCCCCAGCCCAGAATGCGTTTTTGAATCCTGATAGAAAATTGGTTGATTGCTTCGCAAGAAACACAGGCGCGGGAAGCCAGCGCACTGTCCTAATTGTTCTTTTTTTTTTTTTTTCTTTGAGACGGGGTCTAACTATGCAGTTCAGGCTGGGGTCAAACTCACGATGTAACCGAGGCTGGTCTTGAACTCACGGCAGTCCTCTTGCCGCAGCTGGCGTGCGCCACCACGTGGGCATATGTGTTTTTACTTCGGCAATTTGCGAATCCCTGAGCCAGCGCAGTGCTAAGTATTATGCGTCAGCCCCACACCCCCCCGGGAGGGGGCACCCATTTTACAGACGAAACGGGCCGAGTGGTCTCTCCTTCCGCCAGGCTCGTCTGCCCCGGACTTCGCCAACGCAGGTCCCCATCGCGGTGTCACTTGTTTCCACCTGGGTGGCAGCCTGAGCGGTCCTCGCTCGCTCCTTCTCCCCGTTCCCGCTGCCTGCGCCTCGGTTCTAATCCGCGGATTGATGCTGTCACCGTGGGCTTCACGCCCTTCCCCGGAGCGCCCTACCCTTCGGGGACGCAGCCACTTCCTCGGCCCGGCGTCCAAGGCTCCACCTTTGCCAGGCTGCCCTTCCAGATGTCCCCCGCGGGGTCCCGCGCCGCGCGCCCAGGTCGGGTTGGGCACCTGAGCCGCGGCGGGGAGCTGCGGCCCGGAGTCCGGCAGCGCTGGTCACCTGATTGCCCGGTCGCGGTCGCCAGCCTCCAGTGCGGGTCCCTCGCGCCCACGTGCGCCCCGTGCGCGCACAGCCAGGGCAGAAGGCCGCGCGAGCAGCTCGCCCCTCCCCGGGGACGCCTCTAAGCACAGAAAGGGAAAAAAGAACGGCTACATTAAATAGGCAAGGATTGTCTAGGCACCGGGATGGGGGGCGGAGCGGCCACGAAGAGGGGCCTTCTAGTGGTGGTGGGGAGTGGGAGGGTTCAGAGCAGGGTCTTTTTTATGTGTGTGTGTGCTGGGATCGAACTCAGGGCCTTGAGCTTTATGCAAGTGCTGTACCACTTGAGCTAAATCCCCAACCCCAGGTTTGTTTGTTGTTTGTTTTTTAGATAGGGTCTCAGTAGGTAGTCCAGGCTGGCCTCGAATTGCGGAGATCCTCCTGCCCCAGCCTCCCGGGCGCTGGGATTACAGGTGTGCACCACCACGCCGGGCCAGGGCAGGTTTTTATAACTGAATTCTCGCCCCACCCATCGGGCCAAATCTAACAGAAACACAGGACAAAACAAAACAAACTTTCGACCCTCCGTCTCCCCGGCTGTGCGAGCCTGCCGCCCCTGCCGCGCCGGGTCACCGAATGTGCACGGCCGCTCCACGCCCCCCTCCCACCCAGGCCGCGCGGGCTCCGGGTCGCGGGAGCGAGGCGGACTCGGGCAGTCGGTTGGGGAAGGGTCCGCCTGGGAGTCCCCGGCGGTGGCCCCGCCAGACGACAGACCCCTGTAGGCGACAGACGCACCCGCCGCTCCCAGCCTCCCCCTCCGCAGGCCGAGCGGCGGCCACCGCGCGGGGCGGGTGAGCGGACGCGGCCCCGGACCTCCCGTCCTCCAGGGGGCGCCGTCCCGCCCGCCGCGGTCGGCCTTCCGAGCG